>SJYV01035071.1:1113372-1150223 GCA_006410875.1 Neotragus pygmaeus | reverse complement strand
ATGTATAGAACAGACTTATGGACTCTGTGGGAGAGGATGAGGGTGGGATGATTTGGGAGAGTGGCATTGAAACATGTATAATATCATATGTGAAATGAATCGCCAGTCCAGGTTCGATGCATGACACAGGATGCTTGGGGCTGGTGCACTGGGATGACCCAGAGGGATGGTATGGGGAAGAAGGTGGGAGGGGGTTCAGGATGGGGAACACATGTACACCTGTGGCGGATTCATGTTGATATATGACAAAACCAATACAATATTGTAAAGTAATTAGCCTCCAATTAAATAAATTTATATTTTAAAAAGTATAAATTAAAAAAAAGAGAAACTGATGTCGGGAAAAATGGAAGGTAAAGGGAGAAGGGGTGAGGGAGGCGACGCCTAGGCGGGTTGATAAGAAGTCCAAGGAACCGGAGGAAGAGAGAGGGGCTGTGGCGCTCAAAGCAGAGATGGGGCCTGAAATTCTCAGGGAGAAGGAAAGGACAAACATCTTTTTCCTTTTTTTTTTCCTCTACATTCATTAGTCTTAGTTACATAAAACATTTTTTCCTTTAAGCCAGGAACTGATGATTACGCAACAAACAATTCAGTTTAAACTCCTCTTGGTAGCTTGGATGGTAAAGTGTCTGCCTACAATGCGGGATACCTGGGTTCGATCCCTGGATTGGGAAGATCCTCTGGAGAAGGCAGTGGCACCCCACTCCAGTATTCTTGCCTGGAAAATCCCATGGACCGAGGAGCCTGGTGGGTTTACAGTCCATGGGATCGCAAGAGTCGGACATGACTGAGCAACCTCTCTTCTAAGGTTTATATAACAACAGTGTATCCTGATTGAGGACAGTTTCTCCTTCCTGAAACCTGGCTAATCCTGTTATCTTAAAATATAAATTATGGGAGTGGGTCTAGTAAGATCTTTACAAACTTGAGACATTCTTTTGATTTATAACTAATTTTAAAAAGTATGTAACTTCCTTGCAGACTAGCGAGGGGGGCTTTCTCTGCCCCCTTCTGATGTCTATGTCAGAAGGTTTCTATGTCCCTTTTTATACTTTAATAAAGCTCTGCCATACAAAAAATAAAATTTGCTTTCTTTGGAGATGGGAACTATACACCTTTCCCTGTATGCATTTTCCTTCCACAGGTTCCTGGTTTTGAGTCCGTGTGACTCTTTGCTTGGCTTTACCTCCCACATTTCAGGTCCTTAGCTGCTGTTCCATCTGTCTCCTTATTTATTGCCACTCCCTGGGTTTCACTTTCCTGCCACTTTCACCCTTCCGCTGTGCTGAATTTAAATTTCTTGAAGCTGGCCGTGTCTTTCCCTTTATCTCTAAGAAAACTATTGCCTGTAGAGCAGCTGGCAGTCTCTTCAGCCTGGATATTCACGCCTGCCTTCACTTTACCCTAGCCAGGCTGTTCAGTCTCTTGCTGACAGTTTACTTTCCCGAGCCCTCAACTCTAGCGAAACTGGCTTTTATACCCTGTCCTTCTCTTCTGCAACCCCTGTCTGAATGTGTACTGTCCTTCAGGCCCCTTCTGTTCTAGGACCATCAAAGCTTGCGGCTCTTTCAGTTTCCAGAGAGAACCTTTTAGAACCTTTTATTTGGCAACTTGTTATGTCTTGTGGCCTTGAGCAGGTTTATTCATCTAGACCGTATTTGAGGAGAGGCTTCCCTCTCTGGCTCCTGGGATGGTGAATTATCTGTGTGAAGAACTATATAAACTGTCTAGGTAGAACCTCACAGGTCTGCTAAATCCTACACTTCTCTGGCATGGTGATGGCAGTCTGGGCAGGCAGGACAGGGACCTTGCTTTGTTCTCTGTGTGTTTCTCTGTGCTGTGGTCCTCTGCATTGGGCTTTTTGTGTCCCTGATACTGGGGAAGATAGGCCCTCTGTGCCTGCATTGTCCAGCAGAGGAGTGAGCAATCGATGGATGGGGATGGGAGGAGGTTTGAAAAGAGGGTAAGAACATTCTCTGTACAGCTTTTCCTTACCTGTGACCTGGATCATTCCATTCCTTGCCTCTGACATGTTCAGAGCAGTGTTCTCACCTTGGGTCTCAGGTCTGCTGAGGGTCTGAGACTAGCCCTGGTAGGAATGCTGACCACGACCTCTTGCCATTGCTACTTGCATGCCACACACTGGGATGATGCCCTGTGGAAGCCTTCAGGTTAGGAAAGAGGTCCCACAAGCTCTGACACTTTATAGTAACGTCAGCTCTTGGACACGAGTAGAGCTTGGCTTTTGCTGTTCCTCTATAGGTTAAGCCACTTTCGCGCTACCCCTCAGATGGAGTTGCTGGCTTTGGTCCTTTTTTAGGTGGCTATAGAACTTTGAGGCTTGCCCTCATGTTCTTTCCTTAGCCATCTCCTTCTGGAACTGAATACTTCTAGCCTCTTTCCCCCACTTTTGGTTGAGAGACTGATGTGTTACTTCCTCTCCGACAGAAAACTCTACAAGCGCTACGCCTTTCTGCGCTGTGATGACGAGAAGGAGCAGTTCCTCTATCACCTCCTCTCTTTCAATGCCGTCGATTACTTCTGCTTCACCAATGTCTTCACTACTATCCGTGAGTGGCCCTGTGCTCCCCACTAGCCTTCCCATTGCCAGTCTTCATGAACCTGTCAGAGGCTCACTTACTGTCCCCTTTTTAAATAAAGAAGATGATCGCTTGTCCTTTCTTCTGTGGGGAGAGAGGTCTTTGCTAGCCCTCCTTGGAGGTTTTTTCTCTGAAGTTTCTTCTTCTTGTTTTGAACTAGGATGCTCATACTTTTGACCATTTTGTTATCACTGTGGTCTTATGCATAGCTCTGGGGGCCTAAGATAGAGTGGGATGGGGATGGTGAAGTTCACTGCCTGCTCTGCATACCCGTAAAGAAATCTCCCTTTTGTTTTGGGTTGAGAAAGTCATGCAGTATCAGAGAAAGTTTCAGACTGGCCCTCAGGGAAAAATAGCTCCTGAAGTAGCAGGAAGAACTCCAGACAGCTGTGGGAGGTTTGGGTCTGGACCCTGTTCTGCCCTAACTCACTATGGATCTGTAAACAGTGTCTGCCCCTGCAATGGGCCCCCATCTCCCTATTTGCAGAGTGAGGAAAAGGGTTTGAAATGGTCTCAGAAAGGCCCAGGATGCTCTGTTAGGTAAACAGTTGCTGCAGTCCATAGGGTTGCAAAGAACTGGACTTGACTGAGCAGCTGAACTGAAGTGAGTCTGAATTTGCCTATGGCTAGTTGTTTGCCTAGTGACTCAGCATTGCGGACTCTTATTTTCATATGACACTCATTCTCCTCCCCGGGGAAGAGGGTCATAGGCTTGGTGAAAGCAGCACTGGACTGGAATGTGGGAGGTCTGAGGGAAACTGTTTCCCTCTCGGTGCCTTAGGATTGTGATGCCTGCCTTGCCTCTGTGGAGATTGTTACTAGAGTCCTTGAGATGACAGATAGAAAAGTGCTCTGAAAATCCATTCAGTACAGTGTTGAGTTGGCATCATGTTTAAGGGACAGTTTTTCTTAGCTCTGAGCTCACAGATGGGCGTGGGTGTGGATGTTTGGGTGATAACCCTGGGAGGAGTGAGATTGAGAAGATTGGCTAATACTCTAAACTGGCCTCAGGCCCTGCTGCTCCAGGCTCTGCACCAGGAGCTGCAGACATGCCAGAACACCTGGGGCAGGTCAGGGCCTTCTCAGGTAGGGAGGGATTCCTGATCTCCTTCCAATGCCTCATGCCTTCCCCTAAACAGTGATTCCTTACCACATCCTGATCGTACCGAGCAAGAAGCTGGGGGGCTCTATGTTCACCGCCAACCCATGGATCTGCATCTCAGGAGAACTGGGTGAGACACAGATCCTGCAGATTCCCAGGAACCTGTTAGAGATGACCTTCGAGGTATGTGTTACCCAGGGGCCACATCCCCAGGCTCTGGGCATCTGAGTTTCAGCTGCTACTTTGGCACCTTCCTCCAGGGTTTTATAAAGGCCTTGCTCTATAAAGTATTATGTTTCAGCACAGCTGACCTGTCCCAGGATGACCAGAGGCCAGAGCCAAGGGTTGACCTGAGGAGAGGGAGCCTGTCCTGTGTAAATGGTCTCTGGCTGGAAGGTACCCATTGGGACTTGCGTACCTCCCTGTCCATGGTGTGTTGAGGAATTCTCAAGAGTTCTTTCAGCTGCTGAACCCAAGGATTCACAGAAACCTCAGACTGCTCTGCCACTTCCAGAGCTTTCTGTTCCCAGGCCCTAGTTCTTCCTCTAGGTTGTAGTATCTTTCTCAGCATCGTTCCTCATGAGATAGTACTGTACTGCCAGCTTTGGTGGCAGGTGGAGCTATGAGCTCTGCCCCTGCAGATAGTGGGGCAGCTTGCAGGCAGCCAGTCAGATCTCTGCCTCGGAGCAGTGTGGCACTTTTCTCCTATTTTCTTGACACTTTCTCCTATTTTCTATCATCTCTGTTTCCCTGTTCTCTTACAGTGCCAGAACTTGGGGAAACTCACTACTGTGCAGATAGGCCATGATAACTCTGGACTCTATGCCAAATGGTTGGTGGAGTATGTGATGGTTAGGAATGAGATCACCGGACATACCTACAAGTAAGTGTTCTTCAGCTCTGCCCTGAGACAGTGGGGCCTGGTGTATTACCAGGGGCTGTGTTTGATGCTTGGGTATGTGGGCTTCTCAGGGAGACCTTTTAGGTGTGATAGGCTGAGGCTTCTTGGGGGAAGACACAAAAAAGGGTTTTCCACGTGGAAGTGTCTGCTACCCCTGTCCAGGCCACCCATCACTCAGGTGGCTTCCCTGATGCTTCACAGTGGGATGAGGAGCAGGGCCACGAGGGGTCCCAGGCCAGTTTCAGAGCCTGTCACCAGGATTGGCTTTGTTGATGGCCTTTGTGGATCAGCAAAGGGAAAGACAGTGAAGGAGCTGACAGCTCTGACAGGCTATTGCCTGAACCTCAGGTTTCCGTGTGGCCGCTGGTTGGGGAAGGGCATGGATGACGGGAGCCTGGAGCGGGTTCTGGTCGGGGAGCTGCTCACATCCCAGCCTGAAGTGGATGAGAGGCCGTGCCGGACCCCGCCCCTGCAGCAGTCTCCCAGCGTCATCCGGAGGCTCGTTACCATCTCACCCAACAACAGACCCAGTAAGTGGAAGGTGGGGCTGGGCCTTCACACTGCCCAGCCTGGAGAATGGGCTGACTTCTGGGACCCTGATGAGGAAGCCCAGATCCGCGCCTGCACAGCTGCTTCAGGAACTACCTCTGCAAAGCAGCATCAGGCGTTACCACCCTCCTCTCATGAAGCAGTGCAGGGATTTGGCACTCCCGTTAGAGGACTGGGAGGAGAGGGGAAAGCTCCTGGAGCCAGGCCCGATCCTTTGTGCTATTTTTATGTGATGCTATGGAGGCGAGGGATCTACTTTCTGCCCTTCCCTGTTTTCACTATCAAGTTCCTGGCTTCACTGTCAAGGCTTGGCACTCTTTTGGTTTCCAGAATTCTAGGGCGAAGAATAAATTTTACGAGCATCTCCAAGGTATTATATGTTGCTTTTTGTCCTAAGATTTTAGGAAGAGCTAGCTCTACAAAGTTGGGTAAGCCAAGAGCAACTCAACTCTTCCCAGGGTCCAGGCTGCCCCACCTCTCCTGTGGGCCTTCCCTATGTCCTGAGTCTTTTGCTCTGTCAGCCAAGCACTATTAACCTCTGAGATTGGATATCTGCTTGACTTTTAATCAGAGCTGAACACTGGGCAGATCCAAGAGTCCATCGGTGAGGCAGTCAATGGCATCGTGAAGCACTTCCATAAGCCTGAGAAAGAGGTGAGCCTCCCTACCCTCCAGTCCAGGGCCTTATATTGAATAAGAGAGAATAGCTTTGTTCAGGCTCAAAGATGTGCCTCAGTTATTTTGAGTTTCAGCATATTCCTTCCTCTGGGGACCTATGCCTAGGGTTACCCTGCTTTCCTTACATTTTGACAACACAGCAGAGTCCAATGAGCTGTGTGTATTTCTCTTGTCTTATGAATCTGTCTGCGTCTCCTTAATAGTGGCCACATTGGCTTTGTCCCCTCCCGGGGGCCCAGAACCATCATCTGTTCACTCAACAGCTTTTCACTGAGACTGGCCCTGAGTTGGGCCCTTCCAGGTGCTGGGAGACTAGACAGGGTCCCTGCCTGAGTGTTGCTGCCCTCCCCGGTTTGGGTGGTGGGCTTGGGGTGTAGTGGTTGCAGGGCATCTTGACCAAGGCTAGCCTGGCACTCTCCCCTGTTTCCTTATATAGCGAGGTAGTCTGACGCTGTTGCTTTGTGGAGAATGCGGCCTTGTCTCGGCCCTGGAACAGGCTTTCCAGCATGGATTTAAGTCACCACGGCTCTTCAAAAATGTCTTCATTTGGGATTTTTTGGGTGAGTTGGGCTAGGGTTTGAGGGTGAGAGCATGCAGACATGAAGGGATCATCAGCCTAATGTGTGGGTGCGGACCACCAGGGTCTGAGATGTAGAAGCCAAATCAAGTGAGTCTCAGGTTAGACCTGTCGTTTGCTGGCCCTAGCTTTTCTTGAAGGTAAAGAGACAACACCCCACCCTACCCCACCTTTCACCCCTCATCTCCTGTGAACTGGATTGGAAAGACCCTTTCTGGGCATCTGTTATATATAATGCGGGCTTAGTCATGAGCCCTCACACTTCCTGCTTGCAGGTCCAAGAGGCCAGTTGATAGCACTGGAGTCCAAGCCATTTGTTAGACCCCACCTGGAGAAATTGACGCAAGAAGCTTCTTCCTCAGGAGTTTTGTTGAGAAAGGACCATCTTTATATCAAGGGTCACATTAAGGAATTTAGAACACAGAGCTAGGGAACAGAAGGATCATTTTGAACTGTGACCAGGGACATCAGAACACCCTTGTTCTCATTGAGTTACCTGCATTGACATGGAGGGGCCTGAGGTAGGACAGTCAGGGATAGGTTCGTTTTGAAAGCCTCTGTCACTGGCAAGCTTTTCTCCTCTTCACAGAAAAAGCACAAACCTATTATGAGACTTTGGAGCAGAACGAACTTGTCCCTGAGGAAAACTGGCATACGAGGGCCCGGAACTTCTGCCGATTTGTCACGGCAATCAACAATAATCCCCGGAACATTGGCAAGGATGGCAAGTTTCAGATGCTGGTGTGCTTGGGAGCCAGGTACTGCAGCCCCGTGGCCCGGCGTGCAGGCAGCCAGCCTTGCAGGTGGTGCTGGAGGTGCTGGGGGTGGGGGGGTATCCTGTGACCACACGCCCTTGGGTGGGTAAGGCCTTGTGGGCTTGGTGGAGGCCATTAATTTCCTTCATGTACCATGTGGGGGGTGTGGGGATGAGAACGTGTGTCTAGTTGGGGAGGAAGGGCCACATTTTGATGGGAAGGAATAAAACTGCCCCCCGGTAAAATCTGAAGCAGAGTATATGTATCTAGTCACTCCTTCAACAAACATTTGAATGTTCTAGGTCTCATGGAAGGTGTGGGAATAAAGCTGAATAAAACATGGTTCCTACCATTTAGAAGTTCACTTGTCCTAATTAAGTACAGTACAAAGCAGAAGCTTGGGAGAGTTTTATAAAGTACTCATTGATAAGGTTTGCTGAAAACGCAGAGGAGAAAGACCAGAGGAGGCTTTGAGGGAGAGGTGGTGTTTGAGGTGAGCCTTAACAAAAGGATAGACATCAGGAGGGGGCTTGAAGCAGATGAAACTAGCAGAGAGGCCCTAAACGAAGCAGAGGATGTGGGGTTAGGAATTAGCAGGCAGAAGGTGGGATGGGCGGTAGTAGGATGGGGGCCTTGAGGAGCTGGGACAGAGCTGATTAATCAGGGGACTGAAATGATAGTCATTTGATATCAGGGATGGCACACATCAGAGTGGACAAGATTGTTAGGAGTTATTCCAGGGGTCAGGTGAGAGCACAAAGACCAGATAAACAGGGCGGTTTATTTAGGCCGTGGAAGGGAGGAGTTGGCACAGTGGTTAAAGACAGACTCTGGAACCAGAGTCACCAGGTTCACATCGCACATCAGCCACTTTCTGACGGTGTGCTCTTGAATAAACTGCTCATCTCCATCAACCAGTAGATGTTTCTTCGTCTCTACTGTGGGGATAATAGTAGCACTGATAGCATCTCCCTCACATCATAGGGTTGTCATGAAGGTTGTCTCTTATAAAGGGGCCTGGCACATGCTAAGTGCTATTTGTGTGTCAGTTTGTTGTGTATTTTTGGTGGTGGTGGCTGTGGAGAGGAGTGAGGTTCTAGGAGATGGAGGATGTGATGCAGAGGGGACGTAGTGTCTGGTTGACGGTGTGTCTGGAGGGAAGAGGGGGCAGCAGGGGAGGAGGAGCAGGCCTTGTGCGGATGACAGGGTCTGTTTGGATCAGCATTCCTGGGACTGGATAGCCCCCAAGCAGATCCTGACTGTGCTCATGCTCAGTCGTGTCTGACTCTTTGTGACGCTATGGACTAGCTGGTCAGGCTCCTCTGTCCATGGAATTTCCCAGGCAAGAATACTGGAATGGGTAGCCATTCCCTTCTCCAGGGATCTTCTGACCTTGGGATTGAACCCAAGTCTCCTGCGTGGGCAGGCGGGTTCTTTACTACTGAACCACCTGGGAAGCCAGGTACCTCCCAGTAGGAGCCTTTTAAAGCCTTATAAGGCATCTTCACCAGGTGCTCTTAGGGGAGGGGGAGGGGGACTGTGGGGAGAGACCTGCTTCTCCTGCTTCACACTTGGTTCAGGAGGTGATGGGGCAGGTTCCCCCTTGGGCTTTCGCTAACTGTCTCCTGTCCTTCTGACCCATTGGAACGGATCCTCCCCTGCCAGAGACCACCTCCTGCACCACTGGATCGCCCTGCTGGCCGACTGCCCCATCACTGCACACATGTATGAGGATGTGGCGCTGATCAAAGACCACACACTTGTCAATTCCTTGATCCGCGTGCTGCAGACACTGCAGGAGTTCAACATCACGCTGGAGACGTCTCTGGTCAAGGGCATCGATATCTGACCTCCCAGCACCAGCCAGCAGCAGGACCCAGAGACTCGCCTGCAACTTCGCCCCTTCTTCCCAGAGGGACCTAAGCGAGTTGTGCAGGAGATGAGAGGAGATGTACACTCAACTGTAAAAAGAAAAGTAGAGGATTTTTGGAATAAATAATCTATTTTAGAGTTTATTTGCTGATTTGCTTTTTACACACTTTCATGTGAAAGAGTGATAGGGAGAGGGAGATGAGGTTGGTGCCGCTTATTTTGAAGCTGGTGCCCTCCCTCGCCGTGGCCACGCTGGAGCCTGCGGCCTCCCTGGACTGAGCCTGCGGCGCCATGGGGCAGTTCTGCTTCCTCGCCCTGCCGCATTAATGAGGCCATTCCACATCGTTTTTAAACTAATGTTTTCTATATTAACATTATTATAGATATTTGGCTTTCACGGGCCACACAGGTGTGCTGAGCAGGAATCCCCACACTCTAATCAAAGGGATTTTTAGTAGTGCCTCTGTAAGCACTGATGAGTCAGCCCCGTGTCTTTTCTGTTTTGTCAGTATTATTTGGGAAGGTGACATGCCGGGATATATCATCGTGCGGAGAATCACATTTCCTCTTGGCACACAGTTGCACAGAAGTAAAGATAAGCATGTTTTAACAGGTTTTCCTTTTTTTAAAAAAATGTATTATTTATTTAACCCTCCATTGTATGNTCTGTAAGCACTGATGAGTCAGCCCCGTGTCTTTTCTGTTTTGTCAGTATTATTTGGGAAGGTGACATGCCGGGATATATCATCGTGCGGAGAATCACATTTCCTCTTGGCACACAGTTGCACAGAAGTAAAGATAAGCATGTTTTAACAGGTTTTCCTTTTTTTAAAAAAATGTATTATTTATTTAACCCTCCATTGTATGTTTTGTCTTTTTTTTTTTTTTTTCTATTTTTTTTAAGGAAAGAAAAAGCTGTCCCAGTCTAACTGGCTATGTTATTACTGTTCAATTTATGTTGTTTTGCAACTTACAAACCAGCTGCAGTATGGCCCACTTAATAAAACACCTGAAACAAAACTGTGTGGGCCCCTGACTTTGGCATGGGAGCTATGTGGAGTGGTGGTGGAGAGTACAGTTTGATCTGAGAGGAAGGGGCTGTAGCACTGCCTGCCCCAGCAGGCCTGCCCAGAGGGGTGAGAGGGTTTGGGTCCTGGATCCTATCTGCTGTGGTTCCAGGAGCTTCCATGGCTGTTTGAGAGGAATGCAGATAAAGGTTATCTTCCCACCTTCCAGAGGAGGAGGCTGCGGCGGGGGGGGGGGAAAGACCTAAGTTGCAAAGATGGTCACTTGACTGAGACAGGATGGGGCATTTCTTAAGAGTAAGAAAGACCAGATATGGGAACACTGGACACATTGAGATCCTGACTGCCCTCGGGAAAGAAAGCTTTTTCCCAGTGTGGCAGGTGATAGAGCTTTGTCAGGTTCCCAGATATCAGCTTGTGTGTGATGTGCTCAGTTATGTCTGACTCTTTACAACCCCATGGAGTGTGGCCCACCAGGCTCCTCTGTCCAAAGGATTCTCCAGGGAAGAACACTGGAGTGGGTTGCCATTTCCTCCTCCAAGGGGTCTTCCTGACCCAGGGATCGAATCTGTGTCTCCTTTGTCTCCTGCATTGCCAAGTGGGTTATTTACCTGCTGAGCCATCGGGGAGGCCCCATAAGTCAGCTTGATCTGGTTTTATTTTTCAACCAAGCTGCTTTGGCAGTTAGCTCCAGAGATGTAGCACAATCAATCACATACAGCCACTCAAGCCAATCAGTGTCCTCTTGTATGCTTCCCTGACTTGGCATGTTCTGTTTCCTCTGCCTGGTATACCTACCCTCATGTCTGCTGGTGTTTTTTGTTCAGGGTTTACTTTAGGAATCACCTACTGACTCCTACCCGGGCACTGTTCATCTCTTTCAATGTGCTCCAGTAGTTTCTTAGATGCTTAGATGTTCCTTTCTGGGTTGACATTGTCTGCTTTCACATTGGGCCCACTTCTTAGACTGAGCTTCTAGAGGGTGGAGAGGGTCTATGGTTCATCTCCCTCCCTGGTGACAGGCATTCTTCAGTTCAGTTCAGTCGCTTAGTTGTGTTGACTCTTTGCGACCCCATGAATCGCAGCATGCCAGGCCTCCCTGTTCATCACCATCTCCCAGAGTTCANGTCGGACTTTATTTTTTGCGGCTCCAGAATTACTGCAGATGGTGTTTGCAGCCATGAAATTAAAAGATGCTTACTCCTTGGAAGGAAAGTTATGACCAACCTAGATAGCATATTGAAAAGCAGAGACATTACTTTTCCAACAAAGGTCCGTCTAGTCAAGGCTATGATTTTTCCAGTAGTCATGTATGGATGTTGAGAGTTGGACTATAAAGAAAGCTGAGCAATGAAGAATTGATGCATTTGAACTGTGGTACTGGAGAAGACCCTTGAGAGTCCCTTGGACTGCAAGGAGATCCAACCAGTCCATCCTAAAGGAGATCAGTCCTGGGTGTTCATTGGAAGGACTGATGTTGAAGCTGAAACTCCAATACTTTGGCCACCTCATGCAAAAAGCTGAGTCATTTGAAAAGACCCTGATGCTGGGAAAGATTGAGGACAGGAGGAGAAAGGGACAACAGAGGATGAGATGGCTGGATGGCATCACTGACTCAATGGACATGGGTTTGGGTGGACACCGGGAGTTGGTGATGGACAGGGAGGCCTGGCGTGCTGCAGTTCATGGGGTCGCAAAGAGTTGGACACAACTGAACTGAACTGAACTGCACTGATGAGACTCTAGGCATGTGCTCATTTACCAAGTGGTACATCATGTCTGGTGTTCACTTCTATTGGTATTGGCAGCCACTGATATTCAACACCTACATCTGGTAACCAATGCACTGGAGATTGCAATATGAACATATTCTAAGCTATTGTTTTGTTTTCATTTATTAGAAGGAGTAATTTTACAAGGAGATGCTGCCCTCTCATCTATTTGATTTCTGAATAGGAAAGGGAGGATAAATATTTAATTATTTCCTTTTATTTATTCAACTTTTAAGATAATGAACTGGACTCGTTCCCTGCTATCCTCAGAAGGTGGCTATTAAAACAGTTGTTATGAACTTAGAAATTAAAGCCTACCTGATGGGTTTCATTTCGTGACAATTATGGTCTTTATTGTCTCATCTTGGCTGTTGGGAGTCCCTTCAAGTTGGCTCCTGAGTTGATTGCCATGACTCTTGTGGTTGCTTTCTGGCATTTCCTAAGTTCCTCTTGTGTTTTCTATCCTAAACTTGGAATCAGCTATTTCTCTAAGAAGCCCTGGGTTTCACATGTGCTTTGCCCCTCCGTATAAAGGCAGTCCTGCTACGCCCTGCTGCTCAGGCTCAGTTATCTCCACCAAGATGGTGACTCTTTGTCTATGGGTCCTCAGACACATGGGATGCAAAGTGCCCTGGTAGCAGCTGGGACATGTAGTTCCGTGGACTGGGACCTGTAGAATGTAGTTCTGTGTCCCCTGGAAAGCGTGTGCTCCCTTTGGAGGACAGTGCTTCCAACCCCACAGAACCCAGAACCACAGAAACAGGAAGCACAGTGGCCCTCGGTGGACTCTTGGAAGTGACGAGAAGTGTGGCCACTTCTTACGCCCTTTGGTTCCCGGAACCAGGCATTCTTCCATAGGGACAGAGCAGCACTTGAACTTCTCTGATTCAGTGCATATGCTGGATCCTGAAGGATGACCTACCATTCTTGCAGATTGTTGCCTCAGATGCCTTCAGAAGGCTATTCCAGGGCTCCTTAGGGCTAGTATCTTCTGGATGGCACAATCAAAACAAACAAACAAACAAACAAAACTATGAATGTGTATCTATCAATCACCAGTAGATCCTAATGTCATGGGCCCACTTCCTAACTTCCTTCCCTGCAAACTGGGTGTGCTGGTTGGATGCAATGGAATTCCATACCTGGGGATTAGGTACTCTGTAAGCTTCTGGATATTGGTGCTGACTGGCTCTGGGCAGGAAAGGCAAACTTATTTCAAGAGTAGATCTCTATCCCTGCGAGGATGAACTGCTGACCCTCCCTGGATGGAAGGGACCTGAGATAGTTGATTTGCCACCAAGGGATTTGTTGTTCTCCTCAAAGAATAATGCCATATCTGAGGCTCAGCATTTGTTTCTTTCACTGGCAGAAGGCAGCAGCAGCTAGATGAGCTATTGGTACTTGGGCATCTGTGCTGGTGGGCCTATGCATAGCCTTCATGTCTATCTTATGATAAACAACTCCATTCATCTGCTTATGTGCCAGTTCCAGGATGGCCAGTGACAAAGTGGCTGAGTCATTTAATCTGCTTAGTTCAGTCCTCTTCTGTGGTGGATGCTCTCTGGTGAGCGGTGATGAAATGACACCAAAATCTTCATACTGCCTGCCTCCTTCTAAATGTCCAATCACATGTCTCTACCCTAAACCTTCTTGTCCCCAGTCTTCCATACCCTTCCAGTCCCTTGACAAGCCTGCTATATTATTGACCACTGCTGAAGAATGTGTATCTAGCCTCCTGTATACACCTCCTTCCATTACCAGGGGCAGCTAATTGGGAAGACTATAGAGTCTGCTTGATCATTACCATTTGCAGCTTTGGCAAGATTTTCCCTTGCTTCTCACTGTCTTTCAAGGCAACTCTGGATGTGACTATCACACAGCCCCTGTCCTTTTTGACTTCCACCCACATACCAAGCTGACCCATCTGCAAACCAAATGAGGTTACCATTTCCATCTTACAATAAACTACTGCTGGCTGCACTTGACTTTGTCTTGGCCAGCTCGATGGAACCCAGTTTATAACAGGAAGTTCATGACTTATTTTTCACTTGATGCTCATGGATAACCATTTCATCTAAACCAGGGCCCAGTCACATGCCAGGAGGTGCTTCTCAAAAGGTGTGTAATTCTCTGCTGTAGATGACATGATTTTGCTCCAGATTCTCAGGGGCCAACTTTATGATTCTTTTGCTGGGTTTTGCAATGAGCTCTAGATTGCCATCTTTCCCCATCACTGCCACTTCCAACAATATAGAGTCTGCTGGATCTCCCCTGCCTCCAAATGCTCAAAAGATTTTTTTTCTTTAAAGTTGAGTAATTTTACTAAAATATATCTTGGTGTTGGTTGCCCTAGGTAGTGGTCTCAGGTACATGGTGTGCGCTTCCAATGTGAGGGGCCTTGGGTAGCTTTCCTTTCATTGTAACTGTAACACCCATCTCTGACCCAGGTCATACCTTTCATGGTTTGAATCCAACTTAAAATTTTAGACATCATCTTGGCATCTTCTCTGCTGATCAGAATTCCTGTAGTTCCATGTGGGCCTGCTGCCACTCTGCACACTGAAAGGTCTTGTTCACAGGTGGTCCAGTAGGTCAGCATAGTCCAGTCTTCTAGCTTGACTGTTAAAACACCAAGAGTATTTTAACTCACTTTTCCAACAAATATTTATTAGATGTGTCAGCCACTGTTCGAGGCACTTAGGAAGAAATTGTGAGCAGATACTATACCAGATAAGTTCAGTTCAGTCGCTCAGTCATGTTGACTCTTTGCAACCCCATGAAGCGCAGCATGCCAGGCCTCCCTGTCCATCACCAACTCCTGGAGTTCACTCAGACTCACGTCCATCGAGTCCGTGATGCCATCCATCCATCTCATCCTCGGTCGTACCCCTTCTCCTCCTGCCCCCAATCCCTCCCAGCATCAGAGTCTTTTCCAGGGAGTCAACTCTTCGCATGAGGTGGCCAAAGTACTGGAGTTTCAGCTTCAGCATCATTCCCTCCAAAGAAATCCCAGGGTTGATCTCCTTCAGAAAGGACTGGTTGGATCTCCTTGTAGATACTATATAGTGAAATACATTTCTTCAAAATCATCCAAGGTAAGGGGAGTGAGTGAGAGTATAGGGAAAATAAGGCTGCCATGAGTTTCTAACTGTTGAGGCTGGGTGAGGAACATGGAGGTTCATTATACCAATGGGTATCTCTACTTCTGTATGTTTGAAACTTCTCATAATAAAAAGATAAAAAAATACATATGGTTCTTGCCTTTAGGCAGTTTGTAATCTAATGAAGAGTTAGATACTAATTTTTAAAAATTATGTAAATGTCAAGTTGCAACTCTGATAATTTCCTTGAAGATATCCAGTGCTATAAGAACCTACATGAGGGGTCAGGAGGACTTCCCTGAGGTTGAAGGTCAAAGTTAACTAGGCAGATGGGCAAGGAGGAGAGAAACTTCTAGGGAGAAGCAGCAACCTCTGCCAAGTGTCTCCTTCTGTGGTGGGAAGGAGCACAGAGCACACTGGACCCAAAAGGGGGTTTGCTCAGTTGAAGCAGAGGCTGGTGGGGAGCGTGGTGGGAGTGAGGCTGAGTGATTGCTGGAGCCCAGCTGTGTGGGGCCTTCAAGACCACCTTGAGGGAGTTCTGTCTTTACCATTGGAAAGAACTGATGCTTTTGAACTGTGGTGTTGGGGAAGACTCAGAGTCCCTTGGACTATAAGGAGATCAAACCCAGTCAACCATAAAGGAAATCAGTCCTGAATACTCATTGGAAGGACTGATGTAGAAGCTGAGACACCAATACTTTGGCCACCTGATGCGAAGAACGGACTCATGGAAAAGACCCTGATGCTGGGAAAAACTGAAGGCATGAGGAGAAGGGGACAACAGAGGATGAGATGGTTGGATGGCATCACTGACTCAATGGACATGAGTTTGAGCAAGCTCTGGGAGTTGGTGATGGACAGAGAAGCCTGGTGTGCTGCAGTCCATGGGGTCACAAAGAGTCGGACGCGACTGAGATACTGAATGAACTGAACTGATTGGAGCTCTGAGAGGTAAGGGTTTCCTGGAGGTGGATGATGCATTCAGATCTGCATTCTGAGTAAGTGATGTAAACCTCCCAGCTAGTGGCCAAAGGGGAGATAAGAGAGATAAGAGCAGCTTGAACTAATGGTGGTAGAATTAGAGGGAAAGGAAAGGATTTTACAGTTGCCTTAAGAGGCAGGACTGACAGGACTTGGCCTCTGACAGGTGAGGAGTTACCAAGGTTGTCTCCAGACATTAGGGGTGCACCATTTACACCCAGACCTGTGCTGTTAGCCAAGCTAAAATGTGTGGGGTAATGGTGAGTACATCTGTGCTTCATTCACCTGTGGGACACGATTTGTTTTGAGCTTCCTTTACTCTTACTAACTCTGTAGGAGGTGGGACTGCCTGGGCACAACAGAATCTTTGAGCTTGAGGTTCCTTCCTGCCCTTTCCTTGACTCTGCTCTGTCCTCTGGGGTGGGGCAGTCCCTGAACACTTCTGTTCAGATTTGGGTCTCAGTGATCTCAACTTCCGAAAGAGGCTTATTATAGGATCTGACCTTTAACTTGAGCTTCACAAGCTGGACAGTTCCAGCAATCTCGGAACAACAGGATTAATTGCTGAGAACCTGGTTTTGATAGCTTGAATGCTGACCCCAGCTAGTCCAAGGGTATCCCTGGACCAAACTGTTATTTCCTATCTTGGTTCAAACTCTTGATTCCTGATCTCCTGCTCTGCCTTAGTAAGTTCTGGCCTCGGGGGACAGGCAATACCAACCCTACCTCTAAAGGCAGCCATGGGCCAGGCAGCTCTTTGAATCATGATGCTTCACTTGTCGAAAATGTTAGTTACACCCGAGAACCATAACACAGAACACGGTAGGCTCAGGCTTTCCAGTAAAGAAACCTTTAGCCCAGATCGTGTAAGAGTCTGTAAAAGCTTCCTGGTTTTGTGGTTGTGCTTCATTATTTCAGTTTTGGCATTTGGAGGCACCTCTGGCAAGAGCTGGAATTCTGTGACCTCAGCCCACCATTGTTACTCAGCAAGCTGTGTGATTTGCTTAGCTTAACCCTCTAGTATCATAAGAACACATGGGTTTATATACCTTTGTAGGAAAAAGTAATCATAAAATTGAATTAAAATTGGTGCCTGGTTTTATTTGCAACAGATTCAATGTACTGAATTCACAATTGTGGGTGATGCTCATGGATAATGCTTTACTTTGAATAAGGTTGCTGAACCCCAAAGGCAGGCTTTAATTTGGGAAACTGAAGAAGCTAGATTTTAGTCTCAGAATACTGTGGGTTCCACATACCCAGACAGTGTGCCTTCCTGCCCCTTGTATATAAAATAAATAATTTAGCCTTGTGTTACTGCTGTGTGATATAGAGGAAAGGATCTAGCAAATAAATGCCTTTTGAAAACAAATCCATAGCAATTAAGAAAGAAAATGCAATAAAAAGCATTCATATCAGAAATTGGAATTAAAAACTGTCTCTATTTGCAGATGACATGATCTTGTATACAGAAAATTCCAAGGAGTCTACTAAATCTATGAAAACTAATAAATGAGCTTAGCAAGGTTTCAGGATACAAGATCAATATAAAGATGAATTGTGTTTCTCTACAGGAGCAATAAACAAACTAAAAGTAAATTATTAAAACAATTTATAACAGTATCAAACAGAATAAAATACTTAAGAATCTTTAACAAAAGATGTATATTCTGCAAAATAACAGACATCACTGAAGGAAATTAAAGGAGATGGAAATAAATAGAATATGTTCATGGATCAGAAGACTTAATACTGGTAAGATGGCAATACTCCCTAAACTGATCTATAGTTGAATGTGTGCATGCCTGCTAAGTCGTTTCAGTCATGTCTGACTGTGTGCCACCCTATGGACTGTAGCCCACCAGGCTCTTCTGTCCATGGGATTCTCCAGGCAAGAATACTGGAGTGGGTTGCCTTGCCCTGTCCTCCTCCAGGGGATCTTCTGACCCAGGGATTGAACCCGCATCTCTTATGTCTGCTGCACTGGCAGGTGAGTTCTTTACCACTAGCACCACCTGGGAAGCTCCACGGTTGAATTCAGTTCCTACCGAAATTCTCCCTGACTACACAGAAATTGATAAACTGATCCTAACTGAAAATTCATGTGGAAATTCAATAGACCTGGAATAGCCAAAACAAGCTTGAAAAAGAAGAACTAAGTTGGAGGACTCACATTTCCTGATTTCAAAACTTATTACAAAGCTACAGTAATCGGGACTGTGGTACTGGCATAAAGATAGACGTATATGGATCAGTGGAATAGAATTGAATTCAGAGATAAATCCTCACATTTACAGTCAATTAAGTTTTGACATGGCTGCCAAAATAATTCAAATGGGAAAGAGTAGTCTTTTTCAACAAATGTGCTGGGATAACTGGATAGCCACATGCAGAATAAAGTTGGACCCCCTACCTAGCACCACATACAAAAATGAACTCAGAATGGGCTTCAGGGAAGATAATGCTCATGTATGGTTTCTCAGCTGGGCTGTTTCTTCTCTCCAAAGTTTTAGTCAAATAGGCATTGAGCATAAATCCCATCTGGTGCTTGTGCTGGCTCTGCTAACAGAGATAAATCACAACCAGGCTCTCCCCGGGGCAGCCACCCACACCTGCCCATATGATGTCTTCATCGAGGGCAGAGTCTGTAGACATGGTGACAAAAATGATGATGGTGATGATCGCTGACACTCTGAGTCAAGCGCCATTCCAACCATTTTACAAGTATTACTCCTTTGATTCTTACAAATATTAACCCCATTTCATAGATGAGGAAATTGAGGCAGAGATGGACTAACTTGCCACACAGCTGATAAATAGCAGGGCTTCTGAGAGAGCGGGTGGGGAAAACTTGCAGGGGAAGGGCTGAACCTATGCCAGGACTCGGCTGATGATATCAATAGAGAGAAGGGGCTGGCATCATAGTTGGCTGGGGCAAGGTGACTTGACTACAGTGGCCACGGGTCTCCTTAGAATCCTGTTGCTGACCTGCCCAAACTGGATTCAGCAGCCCCATGGAACTCTGGGCCTGCCATGACCTCCAGGTCCCACACTGCCCTAATGAGCATCTCCTTAGCCTAGCACAGAGCAGGAGCTTGAGAGTAGTTGCTGGGGTCCAAGAACTTGACATTTCCACTTGCTCATGGCCTGAACTCCTAACTTCCATGGTGCTTCTGAAAATGTGATTACAAAAGCAATAGGGTCTTTATAGAAAATGCACAGCCATTACGCATGTAATGGAAAGACAAGCAGAAGAGCTGGTTCTGGTTTCTAATTCAGCCTGGAGGAGGGGACTTTTTAAAGGGTTCTTGATGGTCTTTAGGATGTGAAAGGTCAGGATATTCCTGTTGGAAAAAGCACATTCCACAAGGGAGGCCTCATACTCTATAAAGGAAAACAAAGGACTTGAAGAATTTAGTGGCTCGGTGAAAGGTGAGGACGCAAAGTGGGACCCCGGGGGCAGAAGTGAGGGTATCCAGAGAGAGATCCAGCCACCTGTGAGAGGCAGGGGTCAGAGAAGGAGAATGTCCGGTGAGAACCCCCCAGAAGCAGGATCAGCCTGGACACACCAGGACACAGACACTCCTGCTGATTTTAAGTTGTCTACCACACCATGCAGAATGGTAGCCCCTCAGCAGTGCCTCGTGCAAGATGTTCTTCGGAGAACTCAAGGAGAAGGGACAGTGTTTCATGTTTGTGTTACTTGTGGACAGAGAAAGGAACAGCTGTGGAAAGTGAGATGCCAGGGAAACTGAGACTGGCAGGAAGAGGAAATGGGAGTAAAGAGAACTTGTTGTGGTTCTTGAGTTGCTCAGTTGTATCTGACTCTTTTCCAACTCCATGGACTGTAGCCCTCCTGGCTCTTCTGTCCACGGGATTTCTCAGGCAGGAATACTGGAGGGGGTTGCCATTTCCTTTGCCAGGGGATCTTCTTGACCCAGGGACTGAACCCACATCTTCTGGATTGGAAGGCAGATTCTTTGCCACTAAACCACCAGGGAAACCCAAACAGGAGAACTAGGCATCTGGAAATTTACAGCACTGTGGAGGAGGGCATTGGACTTTGCACATGTGCATACTTGCTTACACACACTTGCTAGATACTTTCCTTAGTATAGAGGAGGATAGTTTCAGCCATTTTTATTTAAATGTTAAAGGATGATCCTGTGAGGCTGGCAGACTGCAGGATACAGAGATAAACAAGATAAACAAGTGGAGGGAAATAAAAATCCCTCTCTACAAGGTAAAGAGAATACCTCCAAACATTTTGGCATATATATTTCAGACTTTTTTCTATGCACATGCGTAGTTCTGTTGTTCAGTTGCACAGTCTCATCTGATTCTTTGCAGCCTCATAGACTACAGCGCTCCAGGCTTTACTGTCCTTCACTTCTCTCAGAGCTTGCTCAAACTCATGTCCATCGAGACGGTGATGCCATCCAACCATCTCATCCTCTGTTGTCCCCTTCTCCTCCTGCCTTCAATCTTTCCCAGCATCAGGGTCTTTTCCAGTGTCAGGTCTTTGCATCAGGTGGCCAAAGTACTGGCGCCTCAGCTTCAGCATCAGTCCTTCCAATGAATATTCAAGCTTGATTTCCTTGTAGTTATGAACCTAATTTTAAAAGTCGATTTAATGTGCACATAATTTTGAAGGCTGCTTTTTTCCTCAACATAGTATTATGAACATCCTTCTGTTTCAATAAATATTCATCTTGTATCTTTTCTAGGGGCTGGGTGATATCTTGTATGAAGATACTAGAGCTGACAATCAAGCCTTAAAGTTTTCATTTTAGTTGTATTTTTATGAAAGTTAGAAATGCTCATAGTTTGAAGAATCAAATGATTCTATAAATCTTGCTATGAAAGATAGCAATCCCTTACACATTCTCCCTCTTTGCCCCGGAGCAGAAGCAACCACTTTCACGTCCATCCTATTAAGCAAATTACTTTGGTATTTACTTCTGTACCTCTGAACAACAGCCTCGAATTGCTATTTGTTGATTTTTCATCTTAGGTATGGTTTCTTCACTTCTTGATCTGGAAATTGAGGACTTACCTCATATTCCTCCTATATTCCCAGGAGACATCTCCCTATGTCCTCTTGATAAAATGCTATGGTAGTTTTGGCTAGATCAATGTGTAGAGTTTACATTATTATGGTTATGTAAACACTGTTGATGGCTACGTGGTGTAGTAAAACATGATGAATTGTCCTTTCCCCCATAGATTTTCTTTTCTCTGGATTGCCTTGTGTTGCAGGTTGGTGTTTCCAGAGACAAAACTCTGAGATGGATCTCGGTGTAGGATATTTATTACAAGAATACCCTGAGGATCAACACCTGTGGGTAGAGGGCAAGCATACAGAATTGAGGTTTTAGGGGAGAAAGAAGTCAGACTGCCATGGGGGCTGAGCACAGCCTTGACTGATGCCCTGGGAGCTCTGGAGCTGGAGGGTAACCTAGGAATAGTCCCTTCAGTGTTCATTTACATGCATTAGTCACTCATTTAACCCCTAACCCTTGGCCAGTTGGCAAAATCTCCTCTCAAAGCATTAGTTTGCACCAGATTTTCAATGTATTCCTATCTTCTCAAAGAAGTCTCTCTGGACCCTTGCTCCTCCTCCAGACTGCACTGTTACTCCAGGCTGCACTGCACTGCACTCCAGCCCCTGCTCCTGGGGCTTTTGTCGCTCGGGGCTCTTGTTTCACCATCACTCTGGGCTTCAGGGCAGCCCATTGTACAGAGATTTCTGGTTCATTGTACTCCCCTGTATTGGATGTTCTGTTTTCCTGTGTTCCATGCCTTCTTCTTTCTTAGTTTATTCTATTGTTTTAGTGGAGTATATCTTCCAGTCACATCCACAGAAAGCAGAATAATGGGCTACATATATTTTTTTGAGATCTTAAATATATGAAAATGTTGTCGTTCTTTCCTTACAGATTCCTAGTTTGGAAAAAGACTTCTAGCTTGGAAATACTCTCCCCCCGCCCCGTTTTAAATGCATTGCCTTGTGCCTTCTAGCTTCCAGCATTGCTACTAAGAAGTCCAAAACCACTCTGATGTCTGACCTTTTTCTGAGCCCTATTTTTCCTTTCTGAGAACTTGTAGAATCTTTTCTGTTTCTGACGATAAAATTTGCCTCTGTGTGGATATTTTCTTTCATCCATTGTAGGCACATGAGGGACCCTTTCAATTTATTTGGAAATTCATGGGTTTCATTCCCAGGAAATTTTCTTAAATTCTTTTTCTTGGATATTTTCCTCTCCTTTTTCTGTTTCATTTTATATTTTTCCTGGAATGTCTATGATTAAGACACTGTATGTTCTGTACTTCATCTTACCACTTACTCATTTTTCCATCTTTTGGTTTTTTGCTTTTATTTTTGGAAAATTTCCTCAGTTTTATCATCTAGAACTTTTCTAGTAGAGTTTTAAAAGGAAGCCTGACACATAAACAGCAAAGTGTAAAAATCACAAGTGTGCATTTAGCTCAGTGACTCATCAGAAACTGAAGACACTTGCAGAGCTCCAACCCAGGGAAAGAGTAGGTGATGACTATTACCTGCAACTCTCCTGTGCATTTATCTCATCACCACTCACTTTCCTCCCCCAAACAATCATGATCCTAACTTCTAACACCATAAATCAATTTTGTTGTTTTCAAGCTTCAGCTTACATCAGAATCACCTGGAAGATTTGTTAAAAACAGATTTCTGGCACTCACTTTCAGAGTTTCTGATTCAGTAAGTCTATGTTGGAGTCTAAAAATTTTCATTTCTAACAAGTTACCAAGTGATGCTGATGGTGAGAACTACTGGCCTATTCCTTAACTGAAAACAAATGGAATCATACAGTGTTTCCTCTTTGCTGTATGGTTTCTTTTGTTTGAAATTAATTTTATCCTTTTTTTAAAAAACATGTAGCTGAAGTTCATTCATTTAAACTACTGAATAGTATGACTGTACCCTATAGTATGAAGCTATTTATCCATTTTACTGTTGATGGTCATTTGTGCTATAACCAGTGTTTGGTTGCTATAATTAATGGCTCTACAAACATTCTTTTGGAGTATTTTGGTGAAAATGTGCACACATTTCTGCGGGGTATGTCCATGTAGGAGAGGAATTGCTGGTACACAGTATGGGTCAAGCTCTCTTCCAAAGCAGTTGTACCAATTTTTACTGCCAACAGCAGGGTGTGAGTGCTCTCCATGCTTTGCATTCTACACAACACTCGATGTCACCAATCTTTTTATTTCTAGCCATTCTAGTGCAGGGGTATCTCACTGTGGTTTATCTCATGCAAAATGGTTTTGCATTTTCATGATGACTGATATTGATTGTTTTTTCATAAGTGTATTGGTTATTTGGATATCCTTTTGGATGAAGTACCCATTCAGGCTTCTTGCTCATGTTTCTCTTGATTTATCTTTTTCTTATTGACTTGTAGTGATTCTTTATACATATTGGATATGACTATTAGTTGGTAATACATATTACAATAATTTCTTCCATTCTATGGTTTACCCTATTAATGATGAATTTTTATAAATACAAACTTTTGAGTTTTGTGTATGTAGTGAGAACACCTGAAATCTATTTTTAAAAGCAAACTTCTAGCATATTATACAGTATTATATAACTGTAGTCATCACATTGTACACTAGATTTCTGGGCTTATTCATCCTACATCACTGTAACTTTGTACTCTTTGACCAACATCTCCCCATTTCTTCCACATCTCTGCCCTTGGTAACCACCATTCTACTCTCTGCGTCTATGTATTTAACCTTTTTAGATTCCACATATAAGTGAGATCATGCAGTGGTTTTCTTTCCGTACTTGGTTTATTTCACTTAGTGTAATATCCTCCAGGTTCACCAACATTTCCATAAATGGCAAGATATCCTTATTTCTTAAGGCTGAATAATATAACATTGTATACATGTATATAGAAGACACTGAGCAAGACTATGAAGAAGTGGATGTAGAAAATGGATGAAGAGTTAGCAATAGCAAAGAAATCTACAGTGGAAAAAGATAAATTGTAAACTGTGCTCTCACCATTTGGATGCTATGAAGAGGGAATGTGTGAAAAGAGAATGTGAGATTTAAGTTACCTCCTTTTAAGAGACTTGCCTTTGTACCGATGACTATAGCCAAGAAGATGGAATGTGCTAATTTGTCAAAAACAATGAAGGCACACTCCTGGAGAGGGGGTTGGGGTCCTTTTTCCAAAGCACACAGGGGGCTTAGGGGAAAAGTGGATACCTAAATGAAAAGAATGAATGAAAGTCCATGCACTGTTAGGAAGAGATCAAGGGTAATGGATGCTTGAAGGGCAACAAAAAATATCCACTACATTTTCCAATGATTTTAAGCCTTGAATATTCTTGGAGACCCTGCAGCACAAACAGGTATTGGCAGGGAAATTAGTTCTAAATTTTGCAGGAACTAAATAACTCTGTGATGAATTTGTCTGTTTGGTAGTCAGCACTGACTTCCAAGTCCTTCTAGAATGCCTTTCTGCACTATGTAAGCTGACAAGCTAAAAAACCTCATCATAAACAGCATTTCTAGGCTCCCCTGCAGCTAGGATCCTGGATACGACTTATGTCCTGCCAGTGAAATGTGCTTACATGAGATTGAAAAGTATGAGTGATTCAGAGGCTATTTTCCAACTGCTTCTGGTTTTGTTTGTTTGGCTTTGGTCATGAATAAGTCTGGAGACAAACCTGACAACCAATTTCCAGGTACTGAGAAGCAGTTGCTATGATGGCAACCTCCTCATCCTGATTCTTGGGAGTTTAATTAACTTGTTAAAGGTACGTAGACAAAAAGTGACAGAGTTCAAGCTCGGGTGTCTGAATTCATAGCTATTTGGATAGCTCTCACAGTTGCACAGTTGTTGCTTCCCTGGCGGGTTAGGTCTGGGTACTGATCTGAAGACCTAGCCTAGACCTCACCCCATTCACCGCTTCCAAACATGTTGTAAGTGCTTAGTGTTTTCTTATATACTTTCAGAGCTACTTCAGCTTCCTGCACTGAAACCTTCTCACTAACATAATAAGGGGAACACCCTATCTCCCCAAATTCCAGGTTTCCTCATTACAATCATGCTATGGGTATGGAATAATAGCCAAGTTTCTCCCAACAAGCAGGGGCAAGTACCTGTGCTTTGGCATAGCTGCAGAAGAGCCCTGATAGAGGAAGTCAGGAAAAAGGACACCAGCCAGGTGTGGCTTCCGTGGGTCTGACGGGTGTGTGGCGGGGTGAGAATTGCTTGTACTGTGTGCCCACTCTGCCAGCACTTGTGCTCTGCGCTTCAAAAACCTTCTCACGTCCACAATTCGGTGTAACCCTGCAGGGCAGGTGTAATTACTTTCAGTTTACATATGGGGAAACTGAGGATCCGAGAGGTTAACAGGACCGGATCAAGATGCTTGGAGTCGTCTACACACTTGGCATATATACATTTACAGTTTTAAATGTTCTTCTCCTAATTACAAAAGTAAGGTATGTTCATTGTAGGAACTTTCTCGTCATCCCTTTGCTGTCATGATAGCAGGATGGAAGCAGGGGCTACTTTTTCTACATGTGTATTTACATAATTGTAACATCTTTGCTTCTATTATATACGCTGCCCAGTTTTTGATATAAGATATATGAGCTCTATTTTCTTTTTTTTCTCTTTTTTAAAAATGGAATGGCATGAAAAATATTTCAGAAATGAGAAATAATTGACAAACTGGCTTGTGTTGACCTCTTAATAAATGAAAGGGCTGAGATAGTTATCTGCAGTAAAATTGCAAAATAGATAATTGAAAGGAATCACAGGTCACATTTTAACTTATTATCTTATTAATAGGCTGTATGAGCTAATTTAAAAGGAATATAACATCTCTCATATCAGTAATCTTATATGACGATTTTAATGACTCACCAGTGTGTGTGTGTGTATATGTGTGTGTGTGTGTGTGTGTGTGTGTGTGTGTATGTTTTGGTTGCCCATTCTCTTCCCACAGGCTTTAGGCAATAGTTAAAAATGTGGCCTCAAGAATTTAGAAGATGTTATCTGTCGCCTGTCTAGCCTAAATTGGTCCAAGATGATAACTCACTATAATCAGGTGTCCACATTTCGCAGGCAGCATAAGAAATGCACGTATACTCTGTGGCTTAAAATGAACTACAAATAAGACTCCTATTGAAAAGTCCTATGATCTTCAAAAATGGCTGGGATCTGAGTTCATTCAATTTTAACTTACTTTTGTGGTCATGACAATAAAAACTACTTCTGCTCCAGTCCTCCTCTTCCTCCTCCTCCTTCTATTGCAATATATTAATAGTTACATGGTTCAACAACTAAAAAGTATAAAGACAATCACTGAAACTTCCCTTCTATTCTTTACCTCTACCTACCCAGCCATCTTCCTAATTTCTTATATATCTTTCTATAAATTCTTTATGTATATACAAGGAACAAACAAATATAGATTCTTGTTTTTCTTTCTGTTTTCCCACACAAAAGGTAAATACATATATACATTGTTCTGTAGTTTGTTTTTGGTTTTTTTCATTTAAAAGAATGATCTTTTCATACGCAAACATATAGAGTTTCCTCTTTCATTTTTCAGTTCAGTCGCTCAGTCGTGTCCGACTCTTTGCGACCCCATGAATTGCAGCACGCCAGGCCTCCCTGTTCATAGCTATGTTAATGTTCTATTTTATGTATTTCATATAATTTATATTTCTGCCTGGGATTTTTGGCCATTTAGTTGCTTTTAATCTTTTGCTGCTACAAACAATGCTGTGATGAATAGCTTTGTATATAATATCATTTCATACCTATGAGAATTAACATGTATTAAATGTTTCAGTTCAGTTCAGTCGCTCAGTCGTGTCTAACCCTTTGCGACCCCCTGGACTGCAGCACACCAGGCCTGCCTGTCCATCACCAATTCCCAGAGCTTACTCAAACTCATGTCCATTGAGTCGGTGATGCCATCCAGCCATCTCATCTTCTGTGGTCCCCTTCTCCTGCCTTCAATCTTTCCCAGAATCAGGGTCTTTTCAAATGAGTCAGTTCTTTGCATCAGGTGGCCAAAGTATTGGAGTTTCAGCTTCAGCGTCAGTCCTTCCAATGAATATTCAGTACTGATTTCCTTTAGGATGGACTCATTGGATTTCCTTGCAGTACAAGTAACTCTTAAGAGTCTTCTCCAACACCACAGTTCAAAAGCACCAATTCTTCAGTGCTCAGCTTTCTTTATAATCCAACTCTCACATTCATACATGACTACTGGAAAAACCATAGCTTTGACTAGATGGGCCTTTGTTGGCAAAGTAGTGTCTCTGCTTAAAAAGATGCTGTCTAGGTTGGTCATAATTTTTCTTCCAAGGAGTAAGTATCTTTTAATTTTATGGCTGCAGTCACCATCTGCAGTAATTTTGGAGCCCCCCAAAATAAAGTCAGCCACTGTTTCCCCATCTATTTGCCATGAAGTGATGGGACCAGACGCCATGATCTTAGTTTTCTAAATGTTGAGCTTTAAGCCAACTTTTTCACTCTCCTCTTTCACTTGCATCAAGAAGCTCTTTAGTTCTTCTTCTCTTTCTGCCATAAGGATGGTGTCATCTGCATATCTGAGGTTACTGATATATCTCCTGGCAGTCTTGATTCCAGATTGTGCCTCCTCCAGCCCAGCATTTCTCATGATGTACTCTGCATATAAGTTACAAAAGCAGGGTGACAATATACAGCCTTGACATACTCCTTTCCCTATTTGGAACCAGCTGTTGTTCCATGTCCAGTTTTAACTGTTACTTCCTGACCTGCATACTGATTTCTCAAGAGACAGGTACAGAATGAAGAAGGTATACAGTACAGAATGAAGCAGGTCAAAGGCTAACAGTTTTGCCAAGAGAATGCACTGGTCATAGCAAATACCCTCTTTGAACAACACAAGATAAGACTCTAAATATGGACATCACCAGATGGTCAATACTGAAATCAGATTGATTAAATGTTTATTTAATTTAAATAGATATTTTAAGACTGCTTTTTCTAGAACTTATGTCAGTGTATACCCTCATCACTAATATTTAAAGTGCCTGTTTCCCTAGACTTGACATGAGAGTGTTGTCAAACTTCGGATTTTTTGTGTCATATGTTTAAGATTTATTTATTTTTTTTAATTGGCCATTTTTTTGTGTGTAACTGGTCTTTACTTATTGACACCTAGGGGCTCTTTACATATGAAAGAGATTTCTGTTTTGTGATCTGATATGAAAACATTTCTCCCAATTTCTTATTTATTCTTTAACTTTACTTATAGTGTTAAACATTAGCGTATTTTTTTTTTGTATGGTTGATCTTATTAATTGTTTATGGCTTCTGGGTGTGGGGTGACAAAAAGACTTTCCTTACTATAAGATGAAAGGCATTTTCACAGTTTTCTTTTAAAACTGTTGAGTTTTTTAAAAAGTTAACTTTTTTTTTTTTTTTGCCACATGTCTTACAGTATCTCAGGTCCCCAACCAGGGATTGAACCCAGGCCATGGCAGTGAAAGCCTGGAATCCTAACCACTAGGCCACCAGAAACTCCCCAAAAGTTAAATTTTGTATTCTTTTGAAGTTAACTCAGTGAGGCATGAGGAATGGATTCAACTTCATTTTGTCTAAGTGACTACTCATTTGTCCTAATACCATTTATTTAGTGGTCCATATTTTTTCCAATGATTTGAATGTCAGCTTTATTACACTGTGTCTATGTATGATTTTGTGACTATTTCTGGATATTATGTTCTCCTCCATTAGCCTATCTGTCTTTGTATAAGCTGGCATTACACTGCACTGATTGCTGAGATTTGATAATATGTTTTACTAGTATTAGTATTGCTGATCTTCCTCCCCTGACATGGCTCTTCCTTTTCACACTTTTTATCACTGTTCTTGCTCAAAGCCTAATAGATCACATTAAATTTTTGAATTAAGTTATGGAAAAGTGACATTTTTAAGATGTTTCATATTCCTGTCCAACAGCATGTAATATTTCTAGTTGTTCAAGTTTTCTTTTGGATAGTGTTTAGTAGTGTTCTAAAATTTTTTTCTTTACATAGAATTTGAGTATTTCTTATTGTCTTTATTTCCAGGTGTTTAATTTTTTGTTGTTGTTGGAATTGTAAATAGTCTTTTCTTCCATCACCTCCTTTATACTGAGAAAACTTGATTTCTACACATTCATTTTATTCCCTACTAGTTTATTGTATTCCCTTATTGCTTGTTAGTAGTTTTTCAGTTGATTTTCTTGAGTTTTTCAGATATCCAATGATATCACCTGTCATATTTCCTCTCTTCTAATTCTTATACCTCTAATTTATGTTGTCTACTTGATTTGACCATTATATTCTGTAAACTACAGTAAATTGAAATGATTACCTTTGTCTTGTTGCAGAGTTCATTGGAAATGCTTCCAGTATTTCCTCATTAAATCTGATGTTGGCTTTTGAATTGGGATAGATTTTTTCCTCATGTTTAAGAAGTATCTATTCATATGTTATTGATTTTTTTAAAATCAAGGATGTTTGTTGTTTAAAATCCCTTTACAATCTATGAAGATGATCATCTGATCTTCCTCCTCAAATCTACTTATAAGATTAATTATGTATAGTTTTCTTTTTTGTGTACAATATTATGAAACTTGGGTGTTAACGATATACTTCCTTCATAGAAAGAATTTGACCTCTTTTTCTATGCTCTGGAACAATAAAAAAATTGGAATAATTTGTTCTTTAAAAGAATGAATTTTTCATTAGAATTTTTTCTGTCAAATTATCTGGTTGGTCCTGCCGCTTTAAGAGGTAGGGTAGCCCTTTGACAACTTCTCTTTTTCTCCCATACACATTGGTTTCCATCATTTCTCTCTTCTGAAGCCAGTTTTGTGTGCATGGCTCTTCTGATGTTTAGAAATCTTGGATTTTCCTCTTATAAGTTGTCATTATAATTACAGGGTGTCTTTATAATAAGGATGTCTTTTATGACATCCTTCATCATCCATTTCTTTAGATAGTATCTGTGGCTTCCCTACTATGAAAATAATAAAACTAGTTCATATCCTACCATACCAGCAGCTGAGCTGTGGCAGCCGCGAGAAGAGAGCAGGGTCTCGGTATGGGGCACTGCTGAGATGCTGTCCATCCACAGAGCATGTTCCTATGGTGTCCGCACAAGTATGAACTCTGGCCTGAGCCCTGGGGCAGGAATTGCCAACACTCGGGCAGTAAACTGTCAGTAAATTATTACGAAGGAAAAGCAAACACATGCACGTGGCAGTCAAACATAGCAGGGAGGCAGAATTCTTTGAGGAGTTCAGAGTCTCTGGTTTTTAAAACTACTGCAACATTGTGAGGCAAATGGTCACAAGCTTAGACATAGAAATCAAATATAAAAATCATTCCATTAGATAAAAAAGAACAATTTTTACATATGAGGCTTCTGCTCAGCCAATTATTAACAAGGAAGACAATTTTAAAATTAATTTTCCTTGTAATTAAAGATATAGCAATGGATATATAAACATATATTTTGAATTGTACACACATCATGAAGCCACTTTTGGTTTCTTAAATGACCCTCACAAGTTACAGGAAATGTGAAAGAAAACAATAACTGCAAATTATGAGCTGGTTCTGCCCACGTGTTTGGTCTGTGGCACAATTAATGCAGGCAGGGAAGCATCAAAGGTTTTTAAATAAGAATTATCTTAGGGACTTCCCTGGTGATCCAGTGGCTAAGACTGTGCTCCCAAAGCAGAGCCCTGGGTTTTATCCCTGGTTGGGGATCTAGATCCTGCATGCCACAACTAAGAATTCACATGCCAAAACAAAATCCCACATACCACAATGAAGATCAAAGATCCTGAGCACCAAAACTAAGACCCAGCAAAGCCAAATAAATACATAGATAAATAAATAAATATTTTTTAAAAAAGAATTATCATGTTTAGATTTGGACAGAAGTGTTGAGGATGAACACTCATTATGTCTTTTCTGTTGGACGGTAAGCTCTTTGAGGGCAGGGCTTGCCTCTCATTCATCATTGTATCTCCTATGGTGCCTAGCACAGCACCTGGTGCACATTCAGGCTGCATGGGGCAGTGGTTAGGAAGGAGGATCTGATGCCAGATATCCTGGCACCAAGGCCTGTTCTGCCACCTCCTAGCAAACTACTGAACCTCTCTTCACTTCATTTCCTCTATCTGTAGAATAAGGATAATCATGGTATCTACTTCGAAGAGTTTCCATGAGGATTAAGTGAGCTGATGTATGTGAAGTAGTTAGTATCTGACATTTAGTATTCACTTAAATGTTAACTACTATCACTTAAAAAAATATTTATTTACTTGGCTGTTCCAGGTCTTAGTTGCAGTATGTGGGATCCAGTTCCCCAACCAGGGATCAACCCCAGGCCCCCAGGCTTGGGAGTATGAGTCTTAGCCACTAGACCAGTAAAGAAGTCCCAAATATTACCACTTTTTAGGAAAATTTTATTGGAAGAATTTTTAATCCTCTGTAATCGAAAGAGAATGTTGGTGAAGTTTTCAGAGCCATTGAAGAAACAGAGTCCTGGTATTTAGACCAAGCTAGCATCAACTTTGTGAATAAAACAATCATTTGCTACTTAGGCTCCCAAGAGGATTCAACCCTACCCAACTATCTTTCTCCCATCTTACTCACAGGGTTACCTTCTACCCAGCCAAGTTTCCTAACGGAAGCTTATCTGGAATTGAATAGGAATATTTTTTTCCTGTAAATAACAGAAAATCCAACTCAAAAAACTTCAATGAGCTACTGCTCCACATTCATTATGATGGCTATTGTTTAAAACAACACAAAACAGAAGGTAAGTTTTGGTAAGGATATGGAGAAACTGGAATCCCTTGTGCATTGCTGGTGGGAATGTAAAATGGTTTAGCTGCTATGGTCATTAGTATTGTGGTTCCTAAAAAAATTAAAAATAGAAACATCATATGATCCAGCAATTCCCCTTATGAATATCTACTCAAAAGTATTGAAAGCAGGCACACTAATAGGTATTTGTACACCCACATTCACAGCTATAGTATTAAAATAGCCCCCAAACAGAAGCAACCCAAGTGTTCATTGACAGATGAATGGATAAGCAAAGTGTGGTATACACATACAATGGAATACTACTCAGCCTTAGAATTTATGTTACATGAAATAAGACAGTCACTAACACTGTATGATTTTACTCATATGAGGTACATCAGTTCAGCTCATGTCAGTCACTCAGTCATGTTCGATTCTTTGCAACCCCATGGACTGCAGCATGCTGGGCCTCCCTGTCCATCACCAACTCCCGGAGTTTATTCAAACTCATGTCCATCAAGTTGGTGATGCCATCCAACCATCTCATCCTCTGTCATCCCCTTCTCCCGCCTTCAATCTTTCCCAGCATCAGGGTCTTTTCAAATGAGTCAGTTCTTTGCATCAGGTGGTCAAAGTATTGGAGTTTTGGCTTCAACATCAGTCCTTCCAATGAATATTCAGGACTGATTTCCTTTAGGATGGACTGGTTGGATCTCTTTGCAGTCCAAGGGACTCTCAAGAGTCTTTGCCAGCACCACAGTTCAAAAGCATCAATTCTTCAGCACTCAGCTTTCCTTATAGTCCAGTTCTCACATCCATACATGACTACTGGAAAAATCATAGCCTTAACTAGATGAACCTGTGTTAACAAAGTAACATCTCTGCTTTTTAATATGNTCACCCCCCTCACCCCTAATCTCCGTCATTTATTCAAAGAACTGTCCTTTTTTTGTTTACACATTGAATTATTTTGGCTATGCTGGGTCCTTGTTGCTAGGTGTCTAGTTGTAGTGAGCGGAGGCTCCCCTCTGGTTGCGGTGGCATGGCTCCTCATTGCAGTGCTTTCTCTTGTTGCAGAACTTGGGGTCTGGAGCATGCAAGGGCTTCAGTAGTTGTACGGGGCCTTAGTTGCTCCTGGGCATGTGTGTATTTTTAAGAATTGATGTTTTTGAACTGTACTGTTGTAGAAGACTCCTGAGAGTCCCTTGGACTACAAGGAGAATGAGACGGCTGGATGGCATCACCGACTGGATGGATGTGAGTATGAGTGAACTCCGGGAGTTGGTGATGGACAGGGAGGCCTGGCGTGCTGCCATTTATGGGGTCGCAAAGAGTCAGACACGACTGAGCGACTGAACTGAACTGAACTGAACTGAAAGGCGGTGGCACCCCACTCCAGTACTCTTGCCTGGAAAATCCCATGTATGGAGTAGCCTGATGGGCTGCAGTCCATGGGAATGCGAAGAGTCGGACACGACTGAGAGACTTCACTTTCACTTTTCACTTTCATGCATTGGAGAAGGAAATGGCAACCCACTCCAGTGTTCTTGCCTGGAGAATCCCAGGGATGGGGGAAGCTGGTGGGCTGCCATCTATGGGGTCTTATAGTTTCAAACACGACTGAAGCGACTTAGCAGCAGCAGCAGCAGTATACCCCCAAAATAACTTAAAATATTTAAAAAAAGAAAAGTGGGGCAAGTAAAGGTAAAATCAAGAAAGAGAAGGATGGAGCNTGGTGGGCTGCCGTCTATGGGGTCTTATAGTTTCAAACACGACTGAAGCGACTTAGCAGCAGCAGCAGCAGTATACCCCCAAAATAACTTAAAATATTTAAAAAAAGAAAAGTGGGGCAAGTAAAGGTAAAATCAAGAAAGAGAAGGATGGAGCCTCCCCCTGGCCACCTGGCTGACCCTTCGTCAGTAACTCAGCAGCCACTCAGCATCAGCACTCTCTCAACATCCCTGCTGTCTCCATGGTGATTTAATGAGATTCTGATGGATGTGACTAGTTCATAAACGCTTCCTGGAGCTGGGCACTGTTGTGGCTAACTCCATTTTCCAGATGAGAAAACAGTGCTTCTGACATTGTTAACAGCTTGTCCCAAATTACTGAGTTGATAAAATTGTGTGATCAGGCCACTGACCCTAGGCTGTTTCAGGCCCAAGCGTGTGCTCTTAGTCACCGAAGTGAAAAATAAGATGGTGTTTAATGGAGGAGAACGTGAACATGTATTGAGTAGTTAATACCTGGCATGTGATCCTCACAACAGTCCTGCAAGGGGAGTATCATTCCCGTTTCATAGATGAAGAAATTGAGGCTCAGTGCTCACTTTGGCAGCACATACACTTAAACTGGAATGATACAAAGAAGATTAGCATGGCCCTGCTCAAGGATGACGTGTGAATTGGTGACGCATTTCATGTTTTTATGGCAGAAGCCATCGCCACATTGTAAAGTGATTTTCCTCCAATTAAAAAATAAAGTTGAAAAGTGTAAGATTAACGGTGCCGCGAACACACCGACAACTCTGTGAGATAGAAGGCAAGCTTTATTGGGTGGTCGCTCCCGGGCAGAGCTTCCGAAGAAGACAAGGAAGAGANGCTAAATATATATATATATATATATATATATATATATATATATATATTTTAAAAATCTGTCTTCAAGGAGTTTGCAATCTAGTGGAGATGGATAAATAAACAATTTTGAGGCGTCAAAAGGTACAAATTAAAAAAAAGATTTGGGAATGCATAGCGGTAAGTGTATTGATGGAGCCGTGTACAGGAGTGTGTGTGACTCAGTGGAAGAAAGGTCTTCTAACCTTCCCCTGGGGACACAGCGCTGGGTCAAGGCTCCCTCCCTCCCTACTGATGGCTTCTTTATTGGGACTCCTGCTCTCTCATCCTGCTACCCTCAGAGTTCTCCAAATTCTTCCTCTGGCTGTCTCCTCGCTTTCCTCTCCTCTCCTCTCCCTTCCTACACTCCTGCCTTTGACTTGCTCAGCTGCCTCCAGCATTTTATCAGGGCACCACAAATAAGTGGTTTCCAGAGCTGTCTTCACATCGGGCTCAGGTTTCCCACAGCCTGCTGGATCTAGGCCTGGATGTCAGCATCTCACATGTATCACCTCCCTGCCCTGCTGGGGACCAACCAATCTCCACCCCCAGTTCTTCCCTATGTTTCTCAGCCACCTCACCCTATGTCCACAAGACACCTTGTCCAGAGTTCTCTTTTATTTCTTCCATCCTAGGCATCCCCTCTGTTGTCCCCTTCTCCTCCTGCCCTCAATCTTTCCCAGCATCAGGGTCTTTTCCTGTGAGTTGACTCTTCGCATCAGGCAGCCTAAGTATTGGAGCTTCAGCATCAGTCCTTCCAATGAATATTCAGGGTTTATTTCCTTTAGGTCATCAGCTCAATGGTCATGAGTTTGAGCAAACTCCAGGAGATAGTGAAGGACAGGGAAGTCTGATGTGCTGCACTTAATGGAGTTGCAAAGAGTCGGACACGACTGAGCCACTGAGCAGCAGCAGGCATCCTCACTGCCAGGCCCCAGGTCAGGTGCCTGCTGGCACCCGCCATGGCTATTTCAGGCGCATGTTTGAAGCTGGACTCCCAGGTTCCAGTTCTTCCCTCCCCTGTGTCCTTCCCCCAGGGCTGTCTTATCCTTCCCAACATGAGGGGCTGACCGTGTCATCCCAGCTCCTGTGATTTCCAATTGCCTCTCTGATGAAGTGGGAACTTCTTCGCCTGGTGTTTAAGGTCCTCTGCAGTGTGACCCCAATTTGTTTCCCCAGCTCTATCTCCTGTAACTTCCCTACCTGTACCATGCTTCAGTCAAATTGAATGGCCCACAGTTATCCAGACATACTCCATGTCCCCCAGCCTTCCTGCCACGCTCATGCCCTTTCTTCTGCCTCCAGCCCCTTCTGATTTATCACTGAAGAAAGATTGCAAGGCTCACGCCTTCATCAGCTTTTCCAAAGAACCCATCCTGAAACCCACAGCCAGATGTGACCTCCGTCCTCTGCACCACCATTTACCTTACCTCACCATTACTCCTACCGTGTCTCTTTCCCTTTGCTGAAGGGTATGCTCCTAGAGCCAGGGAACNAGGCTCACGCCTTCATCAGCTTTTCCAAAGAACCCATCCTGAAACCCACAGCCAGATGTGACCTCCGTCCTCTGCACCACCATTTACCTTACCTCACCATTACTCCTACCGTGTCTCTTTCCCTTTGCTGAAGGGTATGCTCCTAGAGCCAGGGAACTGCGTCTTACTCATCTCTGTTTTATTGTCTCCTCTAGCACTGAGCTTTGGAAAGAGAAGGTAAATACTTACTGGACTGATTACCTTGTGTCCAGGTGGAGGGCCTATTTAAGGGAGCCATGGACTTGTGAGGGCTGGAGTTAATTACCTGCAGTCCCACTGGCTTCAATTCTGAGAGCTTCTGTGACACGAGGACCTGAAGAGGGACCTCATCTCTGCTTAGCAGGAGCCCCTGAGCTGCTGGGCAGTGGGGTAGGGGAAGGGAGTGTGCCCGGGAGGGGCTGTGTGTGAAGCAGCCCCACAAGCCAAGGCTCAGCCTTCTCCCCCCGCAGACGTGGACGAGTGCCTGGAGAACAACGGTGGCTGCCAGCACACCTGCGTCAACGTCGTGGGGAGCTACGAGTGCCGCTGCAAGGAGGGCTTCTTCCTGAGCGACAATCAGCACACGTGCATTCACCGCTCAGAAGGTATCTCGGCGGGCTGGGGGGAGGCGGAGAGAGGGCCAGGTCACATCTGAGAGTCCCCCTACCCCCAGTGACTCTAGAGGGAAAGCGTGTATAAATTCTGACGAATAGGCAGGGTATTTCAGCTTCACTTCTTCACCGGGCAAAATGAGGGAGTTGGTCTGGGTGCTTTGAGGCCTCTTCAGACTCTCACAGTTGCTGATTCTAATCTCTAAATAGAGCACATTTCAAACATGACGATGTCTCAGAAGAAATGATCTGCCAAGTTTTTGAAAAAGATGCTGCAAAGCACAGCACCCAGTGCAAGCCTGCTCTTCA
>SJYV01035071.1:1064103-1111053 GCA_006410875.1 Neotragus pygmaeus | reverse complement strand
GGGAGGGGCTGGAGCCTTCCTGTGGAGACTCAGGAAGCGGCCCTGTTTTCAGCAAGAGCGGGCCTTCCCTATGTTTTGTATTTTTGAACTCTGACCTCTGGGATTCCAAGGGACAGGTGGACCCCTTCCCTAGACTGGGGGGTCTCTATTTTAGGGTTTCCTTCACCCATATTGCCATTCACCATTTCTCCATAAATTTGCAGAAAACTCTCCTCTGATGGCTTTTGTTCTCTCTGCTTTGTGTTTATACCTATTTTCTTTTTCTGTTAGTTCAGTGGATTGTCAGCAGGGAAAGGCGTTAAGTCCTTGTGGCCGACCAACCATGTTAAACTCAGTGATGGGGTTTTAACTCTTCCCTGCTCTTTCTCAGGCCACAGAACCACACTTGGGAGGCTCTGTCTCCCACGGCTGTCCGTGCCTGTTGTTACGGGAACTGCTCCAAATGCTAGACTGTTAACTCCTTTGTGCTGTTTGTTCATCCTCATAAGTTAAAATGAGGTGGCTTTCAGTTTTTCTACTATTTACTCACAAGGTTTATAGATTTATTATTTTAATTGTGGTAGTTTTAGTGATTTTTTTCAAGGGTTTCTTTGTGGAAGATGATTTTTGCCTCATTTTCCAAGAATGATGGCTCCTTTCTTAGCCCTCATCAGCAGGGCTGTTTGGGGGCTAAGAAAGGGAGTCAGAGAAATGGGGAGCTGGATGCTTTCATCCCCCAGCCTACTTGCTGTCAGAGTGTGAGCTGGTTACTCATAGCCCCTGGTTCTAATCAGGTGATCTCTTATCTCTTTAGGTGTGGCCCTTGACTGAGTAGCAGATTTGATTTTCATTTCCCCTGCAGGGTTCTCTGATCTCTTCCATGAGCTGTGCCTCTTGTTGGAGGCTGAATTAAGATGCCAGCAGCACGAGAATGATCCTGATCTCAGGGCCCCTCCCCTTTGGTTGCTCAAAGCTGCTTCCTGGAAAGTCCCTCTGGCTTCCTCTTCAGGTAGTGGGGAGGTAGAGCTAGTGGTCCTGTAGGTAGAGCTGTGCTTGAACACCCCCAGTATGAGTCCCATCTCTCGTGAAGCCACTAGCAGTGATTAAGACCTTCTGTTACCCTTGCTCCTCCAGAGCAGTGATTCAGCCCCTTTCTCCTGTCCCCAAGTCCCCAGACTGATTACAGGCTCCTCAGACTGCAAGACCATAAGAGCAGTTCCTTTCCACAATCTATGTTTTCTAAATTTTTTACGATTCAGACATTCTGAGAACCCCTAAAGAGTATTTAAAATGAGCATATTTGTTTGGGGCTAAAACCCAAGTCCAAGTTGGAGTTGTGGTCTGGAAGCACTCTGTGTTTTTCTGTTGTGTTTCAACCTGGCTCCTGGGTGAATTCATGGTGGCGTGAGCCCACAGATTAGAGCAGTTTGCAGCTGCCCAATTCCATTGTAGGGTTTTAACTCTCCAGATCGGAGAAGGCAATGGCACCCCACTCCAGTACTCTTGCCTGGAAAATCCCATGGACAGAGGAGCCTGGTAGGCTGCAGTCCATGGGGTCGCTAAGAGTCGGGCACAACTGAGCGATTTCAGTTTCACTTTTCACTTTCATGCATTGGAGAAGGAAATGGCAACCCACTCCAATGTTCTTGCCTGAAGAATCCCAGGGATGGGGAAGCCTGGTGGGCTGCCGTCTATGGGGTCGCACAGAGTTGGACACGACTGAAGTGACTTAGCAGCAGCAGCAACTCTCCAAACAGAGCCAGTTGTAAACAGTATTCCCCTTAGGATGCCCTCCTTGAAGTGCACATTAAACTCCTAAAATCTATGTTAAAATAGACTTTAAAATCTACAGCTGATGCTTTAAAAATGGTTGACAGAAGGTAAACACTGCAAGCTAGTATTTTCTAGAGTCACCAATGTTGTTATTAATAATTATATACTAAATGTTCTTTAATGTAAGGGATCACACTAGTTAATTCCAAGAGAAACTCAAGCTATTTGTGTTTTTTTTTCATCCTTAGAGACCCCAAAGTTCTGATAAAGAGACTGTGTGTTTTCACCCATGTAATGGGGGTAGGCTGGAGAGAGACACACGGCCCCAGCCTGCCTTTGTCCCTATTCATGGGTGCTCAGGCTCTCAAAATGAGCATTCCTCTTTTGTTTTGTCCTCTCTGAGAATATTTCTAGATGTTTGCACCGCTGCCTTTTTAGAGTAGTGGGCAAGGTGGCAGGTTAGTGAGTAAGGGGCTGTGCTGTTAGCAGGGGCTGTTTCTTCCTTTTCTTGCCCTATTTGCAAAGCTTATTTTTATTCAGTTTCCAATAATGTACTTCAGTGAGACCCTGGGCCAGGGGGTCCCCCAGAATGGGATATTTCTCAGGTTTCTGAGCTGTTTCCTTCCTGGTGAACTAACAGTCCTAAACATAACTGTCCAGGCAGTTTCTGGGATAGCCAGACCCTAGCTGGGTCCCCCAGTTTGGACCAGTCCATCTGCCTACCCTAGCAGTGGCCTTGTTTTGAGTCAGGGTACTCTGAAAAGCTTCGGGGGCCCCTCTTAAAAAGCCTTTCGCATTTCCAGAGCCATTTAAACCTTTAATGTCTTCTGGTAACTTTAGGTCTTGCTTGATATGACATGACATCAGGGGGCAACTTCTCTGTGCATCCCCACGGTATCTGGTGCACAGTCAGTTCTTACAAAATATTTCTCGTGCAAATGAATTGCTCAGAGAAGCAGTAAAGGTCACTTTGCAAACATCTTAACAGACTTGTAAACGGAATGAAAAAGAAAAAGAGGAAGAAGCAGCTGATTTGTATGGGAGTGTATTTTGGGGTGCTTCCCCATCCCCCACCCTGGGAACCATCTTGTGCAGCCCAGCATCAGAAACATCGGGAAGCAGCCGGCATGAGATGTGGATAGTCTCCTGGAGGGAAGGAAAATTATGTTTCTACTGCTGCTTTTTCTTGGGCACTTTTACATTTACCCCCAGATGCTCCTGGAGCCTGTTACTGTAAATGCCCTGCTGATCCAAGAACACTGTAATGCTGGCTGTAATGCTGGCTCCTTCTTAGGAGGACAGGATGCTTCCTGGAGGCAGCTCCCACCTCCTGTGCCATCTTAGTACTGGGAGCAAATAATGTCTTCAGAAGTCACTGGCCTAAGCCAAGAGAAAGCTCCCCCTCCAACCCAGTGCAAGCTTCTTTCTGTGTTAATTGACAGCAGCCCTTGGCATGGGTGAATGGATCCCAACCACCTCCAGCAGACTGAGTGCTGGAGCTCAAACAGCTCGTAACTGTCAGATAAAAAACAAGGTTTTAAGAGAATGTGGGATGTATTAGCTGTTGCCCTCTCTTTTGGAATAGAAATGACATCTGTTTGTATTAAAACAATCATTCCAGTTAAGCATAGATCCATGGGTCCCATGGTGAGATTTGGAGAGAAATGACTTTTGACTTCATTAGAACCAATTGGCTAAGGTTTTAGGGGCACAATACAGAGCAGTATTGGATCCTGGAGAAGTCGAATGAAAGCTTTTTGTACTCATGTTAAAAGAGTGCCACTTCCAATATTAGAAAATGTCTTGTCAGTGAAGAATCAATGAGAACAAAATCCCTACTCTTAAAAATGTTTTAGAGTTACATTGCACAAATGCAAAAAAGCATCACATGAATACATACCTATTTAGTTCAGTTCAGTCGCTCAGTCGTGTCCTACTCTTTGCAACCCAATAGACTGCAGCACGCCAGGCTTCCCTGTCCATCATCAACTCCCAGAGGTTGCTCAAACTGATGTCCATCGAGTCGGTGATGCCATCCAACCATCTCATCCTCTGTCATCCCCTTCTCCCACCTTCAATCTTTCCCAGCGTCAGGGTCTTTTCTTATGAGTCAGTTCTTCGCATCAGGTGGCCAAAGTATTGGTGCTTCAGCTTCAGCATCAGTCCTTCCAATGAATATTCAGGACTGATTTCCTTTAGGATGGACTGGTTGGTCTCCTTGCAGTCCAAGGGACTCTCAAGAGTCTTTGCCATCACCACAGTTCAAAAGCATCAATTCTTCGGTGCTCAGCTTTCTTTATGGTCCAATTCTCACATCCATACATGACTACTGGAAAAACCATAGCTTTGACTATATGGACCTTTGTCAGTAAAGTAACATCTCTGCTTTTTAATATGCTGTCTAGGTTGGTCGTAGCTTTTCTTCCAAGGAGCAAGCATCTTTTGATTTCATGGCTGCAGTTACCATCTGCAGTGATTTTGGAGCCCAAGAAAATAAAGTCTCTTACTGAACCCCATGAACAGTATGAATAAGAAAAAAAGATATGACATACCTATTAATGTTGTGCAAACCAGGGAGAGGTTTTGAGAATACTCTTGGGTATGATAACAGTTCCTGCAGAGTGCTAGGATGTGGCAGAGTCCTAAAGAATTGGTATTGAGAAGAGGCATGAAGCTGGCAAACCACACAGATGTCTGCTTTGCTGCAACCCCATCAGTTAGATAGATGCATGCTAAACCAGCTAGGAAAATAACTCCCTTCCCACCATATTTACCACAAGATCAGGCCTAATGAAAATTACAGTTTTCCTGGGAAGGATTTTACAGCAGCTCAAGGAAACCACATGTATGAGGTCTCTCTCTCTCTGTTCTTTCTGCTGTTGACCTCTGAGCCTGCTGAAGGAGGGCCCAGGAACTAACTGAAGGTGGTCACATAAGAGAGGTCCTGGGCAGGTGTCCACGGGGTGATGCCAATACAGAAGTAGTCACAGTGGCCTCCAGAGTAGAGAGGAGGGTTGAAATTTTCTGAAAATCATCTTCGAGAATATATGAAAAGGAGGACTTCCCTGGTTAAGACTCTGCTCCAAATGCAGGGGGCTTAGGTCCCTGGTCAGGGACCTAAGATCCCACATGCTGCAGAGCATGGTGCTCCCCTGCCCCCTCCAAAAAGAATGTGAAAAGGCTGAGAATCTTCACCTGTCTATCTGTAGATTTTTGTAGAGAGATTCTCCTTTTTTGTTTGCACTCTTGATTAGCATGGGTAATAGCATGGAAGAGAAAAGAGTCTGAGGACAAGTTCCTGGGGTCCAGATTCTGATTCCACATCCAAAAGAGAGCTCCTAGTGGTACTTCTTTTTTTAAATTTTTTGATCACACCACGTGGGATCTTAGTTCCCTGCCCAGGGACTGAACCCAGGCCCTCTGCAGTGAAAGCATGGAGTCCTAACCACTGGACTGTGAGGGAATTCCCTTCTAGTGGGTACTTTCTTCTTAGTGTATTGAGTGGGCTTCTATCTCTTTTGGAGAATTGAAACGTCTTATCTTTTGGGTGACATAAGAAAATTTTCACATCTCTCTTAACTGGCTTGATATGAATGACATATTCTTGTAAAACGTGGGGCTGATGGACATCCAGACACTCCAGGGCTCTGGATTCTGGTGTAACCTGGTCATCGGCTGCATGCTGCTGTTTTGCAGAGGGTCTGAGCTGCATGAATAAGAATCACGGCTGTAGTCACATCTGCAAGGAGGCCCCGAAGGGCAGTGTTGCCTGCGAGTGCAGGCCAGGCTTTGAGCTGGCCAAGAACCAGAGAGATTGCATCTGTAAGTATAGACTGGTACCCCACCCCTCCCTGCACCCTGGGAACCATGAGCCATCCTACCCCAGAGGTTGTCTTGTGCAGCCCAGCATCAGAAGCATCAGGGAAGGCAGCTGGCATGAGATACAGAAAGTAGTCTCCTGTAGGGAAGGAAAATGATGTTTCTAAAAGTACCAGTCAGAAGGAGCTCACACTAAGGAGTGAGGAATGTGGATGCTGGGGGACAGGTCTCCCTCTTTCCATGGAATAAAATAAAATTTCCTCATTTGGCAACTCTTTGATACCCGCTTCCTTCTTCTTGCGCAAGCCTCATCGATCTCCTTTCTCCAAACACCAAACTCCTTGCTTTTGGAAGATAGTTCCCATTCTTTCATGCCTTCAAGGCTTTTCCAAGCCTGCCCCCCTTCCTGGCTTGGTGAGTTCTCACTCAATATTTATTTACTTATTTTTGGCTGTGCTGGGTCTTTGTTGCTGCGTGTGGGCTTTCTCTAGTTGTGACGAGCAGAGGCTAGCTCTTCTCTGTGGTGCTCAGCCTTCTCATTGCAGAGGCTTCTCTTGTTACAGAGCACTGGGCTCCAGGGTGCACGGCCTTCAGTCGTTGCAGCACCACGGGCTTAAGTGCATGTGGGATCTTCCCAGACCAGGAATCGAACTTGTGTCCCCTACATTGGCAGGTGGATTCTTATCCACCGTACCACCAGAAAAGTCCTCACTCAATTTTTAATATCCTGCCTAACTTCCAATGATAAAGATAATAGGTACTTTGGGAGAGCATTTATTATGTGCAAAGGCTTATCTAAAGAGGTACCATATTCCATTTAATTCTTACAGGCATCACCTTATGAGCCAAGTTGAGAAAACTGTGGAGAAGGTAAAGCTGTAAGGTCACAGAGGGAGCAATTGGCAAATGTAGGATTCACACATAGATCTAGCCTAACTGTAAGGCTTGTGTTCCTAATCACCATGCTACACGACCTCAGAAGCAGTCCCCGATGGCCTCAGACAAGGCAGCCAGTTTGTGTTTTGGCTCTCACAGTGTTGTTTATTCCTCAATCATAGCACGTGGCTCTGTGGGTTGAAATGTATGTTTATGTGTTTGTTTCTCCAGCTATGAACCTCTCCAAGTCAGGGATTTTGTCTTACTTTTGCCTCTTGGTCTTGTCCTGGATGTGTTCAATACACATTTGTGTAATGGATGAGTCAGTACATGGTGTACACAGTCCAGATGCAGCTGCCTCGGGATGAAGAAACACAATAATAGCTCCAATGGATAACAGGAAACAACCACCATTAAAGGTGTTTCTAAACCACTATTTATGCCAGAGGAAACACTGAGGGTTTCCTTTTAGAAACTCTTCCAAAAATCATTGGGCTTCCGTGGTGGTTCAGCTGGTAAAGAATCCGCCTGCTAATGCAGGAGACACATGAGATGTGGGTTCCATCCCTGGAGGAGGAAATGGCAACCCACTCCAATATTCTTGCTTGGAAAATTCCATAGAGGAGCCTGGTGGGCTGCAGGCCATGGGGTCTCAAAGAGCTGAACATGACTGAGTGAGCATGCACTTCTGTTACATTTTGGGGTTTCTCAGGTGGCTCAGTGGGTAAAGAATCTGCTTGCAAATGCAGGAGATGCAGGAGTCATGGATTCGATCCCTGGGTCAGGAAGATCCCCTGGAGAAGGGTATGGCAACCGCTCTGGTATTCTTGCCTGTAGAATCGCTTGGACAGAGGAGCCTGGCAGGCTACAGTCCATAGTGTTGAAGAGAGTTGGACACGACTGAAGTGACTGAGCATGCACGCAGCATGCCCAAAGTCATGGACCTTCAGGAAGATGCCCACAGTTTGCTAGGGTTGGTTGTTTACAGTGAGTAGACCCCTGTGGTTAAGAGATGGAGAGACAGGAACTTCCCTGGTGGTCCAGTGGCTAAAACTCTGCACTCCCAATGCAGGGGGCCCAGGTTTGATTCCTGGTTGGGGAGCTAGTTCCCACATGCCGCTACTAAGACCTGGTGCAGCCAAATAAATAAATATTTTGTTAAAAAAATAGAGATGGAGAGACAGTTTTGCTGGTGAGAGGCTTCTCTCTGGTATCCATTACAAAGCAGAGCGCGGCCTTATAGCCTGACAAACTAGGGCTGATGCCACCATCACCATCGGCAGGTTCTGACAGCCTCGTAGGGCCCTAAAAGTGGGACTGGCTACAGCTGTCTTCAAAAAGAGGACCCAGGTCTCTGCAAGAGACTCACCTGTGGATGAGATCCAGCATTTTACAGCCTTTCAGGAGCCAGTAGACTACCTGAGAGCTTATTTTTAATGATTTAAAATGTTTTTAAAATATCATTGCTCAAATAATACCATAAGATTATATTCAGATAATATTATAAAACTTGAAGTAATCAAAAAACCCCAGAATTTCACCACATAACCCAGCTATTTTGCTTTTCTCATATTCCTATTTAGTTGTTGACATGCATATGCAATTATTACACAGCTGTAATCACAGAACATTTTCTTTCTCACAGCACAAATATAGTTTTAGTTCTTTTACATTAAAATATTAAAAATGATTGTATAGGAATTTAAACAGTCCAAAGAAACAGATAACCTTCCCCCTTCCCACCTCCTTTGCCAGAGGCAACCACTGTTCAGTTTGATGAACAGATAGTTTTGTGGTTGGCTTTCTTCCCCTCCTTGGCTTATTATCATTGTGTTCATATACAGTCTTTGTAATTATTGGTTAATGTTGCATTAACTGTGCGTGAAGAGTTATCATTTCCTCTGATTACCCTCCCTTCTAACTAATCAGATGTAATCTGATGAGAGAAATCCTAACATATACATATAAATTAAATACCATCTGTTCCAGACATAAAACGTGAAAGCATTTCCAAATGTGCTAGTACTTCTTCTAATAGAGCAGAGCACTAGTTTAGAATCTTTTGGTGTCGTTTCCTTTAAACGGTGAAAATCTCCCTCCACCTTCGCATCTCTGTCATCCTATATAATGTTGCTCAGATCTGTCATTCAGCATTTCTACAAGTCTTATTGTGACTGGTTGCTTACATAGACAGGGATATGGACTGAGTCAAGGGTCTTTTATGCACAGTTCCTAGTACATGCTAGGGGCCTGAAGACTTCCTGAATGAAAATCAGAGCCCTTCCGGAGTAAACACAGCCCCAGGTGTGGACATCTCAGTGTTCAATGTGTCAATTCATTTTCTCTTAGTGACCTGTAACCATGGAAACGGTGGATGCCAACACTCCTGTGAGGACACTGCTGAAGGCCCAGAGTGTAGCTGCCATCCTCAGTACAAGATGCACTCGGATGGGAGGAGCTGCCTCGGTGAATGGTGACCCCAAAACTGGGTTAGGGTCTTCCCCAGCCTGCTCACCATTACCCCAACCCTAACCCAAACCCTAACTATTAATAGCGTTTAGAACCAGAGGTAGGGTGTTGCCAGTGCACTTGCCCTCAAGCGCGTTCCATGCTGCTTCACATGGGGCAGGGGGAGTCCTCCAGACCTGGAATGGGGGCCTTTTTCTCCCTGTGAGAACTCGGAGAGCCCTTGTTCCTCTCCTGGACTAGGCTGCTCCCGGAGCTAGTATTCTGGAGATTGGAACAACACCTCCCAAGGGACCAGGGCAACTGAAGTTACAGCTAGCTGTTCATGATGACAGGGTGGCCTTTGCCGTCAGCAGAAGCCAGAGTTACATACTTATGGCTGGATGCCTGCCCTGTCCATCATGATGTGTCCTTTGCTGGCTCCATTTTAGAGGTTCCCCGATCCAAGATTCTTTTTGTCCTGAACTAGGGGTTCTGAAGTGAATCTGAAGCTTGCATTCCCCAGGGTCTGTGGTCAGTACAATATAATAAAAAAATTATTTCCCATATTTAATGTCTATTAAGGCTCTGTGGCCATGTAACAGGCTCATTGCAACATGTTTTTGTTGAGCAAAGAGTCACATTTCTCACATTGTTCTCATGTCTGGGATTTCCAAGGAAGTGGTTGCGCTGGGGATGAACAATCTGACTCATTCAGTCTGAGAACTGAGCTTTTTGTGTCTCTTGCAGAGCGAGAGGACATTGCCCTGGAGGTGATGGAGAGCAACGCCACATCCGTGGCAGATGGGGATAAACGGGTGAAACGGCGGCTGCTCATGGGTAGGCGCCTCGCACACGCCCCCAGCCTAGCCACTGCATTGTTCCTTTCTCTCCCCAACTTACGGCCTCAGGGCTGAACCTGGAGCCATGTGCCTCAGACTAGTTGGACCAGAGTCAGCAGCTCCTGTCCAGCTGGGGTGTGTCTGTTCTCCATCCAGGACCATCCAGGACCCCTGGTCTGGTGGGAAGAACATTGGTCCAGCCATTAGTGTAGCTGGTTAGCGTCTGAAACTTGCCGTGGGACTTGGACAAACTGTGTCCTGGTCTTCCTCTAAAATGGATGTAATACAGTTGATCTCTTCAGGCTATCAGGAAGCTCAGTTAAGACAGTAATATGCCAAAGTGCTCAGAGTCCACTGCCTGGGACTTACTGGGTGGTCAGTACATGTCAGATCCCCTCTACTCTGAGTAACTATGAAGAGAGAGGCATTTTGGGCAGCCCCTGCTTAACATGGCACTTTGGCTGGGTTTTTGTCCACTGAGTCTTCTAGTTCAGACTCAGCCAGTGTTAATGGCAGGAGAGATGAATGGAGAAGGGTGGCACTTGGCTGAGGGACACAGGGAGGTCTGCCAGCAGGCCCGCTGGAGCTGGAGGCCACAGACAGCAGACGCTCAGCCTTGGCTGTGGGGCAGGAATCAAGCAGCTTCTTTGATGTTCTTATTCTGGAGAAAGCTTGGCTTGACCTAAATGAAACTGATTTTTTGATAGCTTCTGGATATAACGGTCAGGTAAGATACTAAGCAGCCGTTGGTTGCCAGGCAGGTGACATTTCTGAGCTCTTTTCTGCTCTGCCCTATTAAAATATTATTTTTAATTGCCTTAGAACAGTATGTATGAATAATATAAAAACCTTAAAAAGTTAATTAGTACTTAATAGTACTTGTAATGAAATAGATCATTTCCCTGTCTCTTAACTTGCCATTTGCCTGCGGCCACAATTTTTAATTCTCCTGGTTGTTTCTTCTTCTCCTGATTTACCCTCCCCCATGTTTCTGAAAAGGGAAGTGTATATAGCTACTTCTTGACGTCAGGTGGTTTTTTTTTCCCTGCACCACAGTGTTCATGGGATCTTAGTTCCCTGACCAGTGACTGAACTTGCATCCTAGGCAATGAGAGCACAAAGTCTTAAGCGCTAGACTGCCAGGGAATTCCCCTGATGCATCAGTTTTAAATGTTAGTTTTTGACTTCCTACCACAGAGGATTAAGTTGTTAAGCTCCCTTTTGACCCCTCCCCCAATACACACACAGACTCCCTCATCCCCTTAATATGTTGTTATTCAGTCACTAAGTTGTGTCCGACTCTTTGTGACCCCGTGGACTGTAGCCTGCCAGGTTCCTCTGTCCATGGGATTCTCCAGGCAAGAATACTGGAGTGGGTTGCCATTTCCTTCTCCAGGGGATCTTCCCAACCCAGGAATCGAACTCAGGCCTCCTACATTAGGGAAGATTCTTTACCAACTGAGCTGTGAGGGAAGCTAGTTTTCTTAGTACCTCTTACCATTTTTTTTTTTTTTTTAAATTTCTGACAGACCTCTAAAACCCTTTACAATGTGTTCAAATACAGCAGATAACTTGCCAATTCCATTTTTTACAAAAAAGTCCCTTCTGGGGGACCCAGCTCCATTGGGGCCTCACTCTTGGGCCAGTTGCATATCTGTCAGCTTGGCCTTTCCTGGAGCACCCACTTGGAAATTCCCTTCCCCATGCTCCTGCTTTGCTGGATCCCATGGCTTCTGTTTTGTTAGTTTGCAAGGGCAGATAGAGATTTTTTTTAAAAATCTGAAAATGCACACCTGAAAATGCCTTTATAGTTTACCTTCCCCCTTTCTTAAGAACTTGGCTTAGTAGAGTTCAAAGTTGGGAAGAATATTCCGTCAGAGTTTTGAATAATGCCCTCTTGTTTTGAACATTCAGTGTTCTTTCCAGAAGTCTAATTCTTGATTCTTTGTGTGAAACCTATAAGAGCTTCTCTCTGGGTGTTTTCAGGGTCTTAATGTTGTCCCTGGTGATCTGAAATTTCACAACAGTGTCCCCCACTGAAGGATTTGTCTCACCTGTTATACTGAGCATTCAGTAGGCCTTTTCAAGAGGGACATTCGCATCCCTAGGTTCCAAGAGATTTTCTTTTATCTTTCTTTCAATAATTTTCTTTACTTTTCTCAGTCTTTCTGAAACTTCTATTAGTTGACTATTGTAACTCCTGGTTTGCTCCTCAAATTTACTTCTTTTTTCTCTTCTTGATATTTACTTCCTAGGAGATCCTTCATTTTCCCCCCTAAACTTTCTATAGGGTTCTTTTTATATTTCAGCCTTCATATTTTAATTTTTCAAGAACTTTACTTTGGTATTTTGTTGTTGGAGCTTGTTCTTATTTCATGGATGGTTTTCTTAACTCCCTGAGGAAATTAATGATAAGATTTTCTAACTTCTCTGTTGTTCCCCTGTGTTAGCTTTGTTTTCCCCGGATTTCTTTTCCCGTGTTTGTGTGACTTGATGTGTTACTTCATACTAGAGGCTTTCCTGAAATGTCTGGTGATCCTCGGCTGACTTTTCATATTTAAAAGTGGAATATTGAAAAGCCACTTGGATAATCTCTCAGCTGGTAGGCTTTATGCTTGGTGAACTAGACAGTGGCTTAGTCATTTCATCTGGAGATCTTCAGATGCCAGTATCTGCAAGTCTATTACTTGGGCAGGTCAGTTTAACTGGAGAGGAATCCTCTGTCTCCTGCTGGGGTTGCTTAGGCTTGGCTGCCAGCATCTCAGGAAATAGGGAGCCAGAGGGTGAAAGTGAGAGATTGCGCTTCTCACAGTATAGACTTTCCCCTGACAGCATCTCCCCTTCCTTCCTCTGCTATTTCTGGTGCCCGTGAGTCCAGGGTTTCTCTGGTCTCGCTTCTTCAGAGACTATATTAATCTGCTTTAGCCCAAATAGGGATGAGCTATGGGCTATGGAATTAAGATGGTTATCTGGGGGCTTATTTGTTATACGGACTCTCAAATCAGTCTTCATATTTTAACTCCATCCTCACCTCTGCCTCTCGAGTAACTTTAGTGCTTCCAATTCCCGAGCCCCTCTGGGATTCTGTGGCTCACATGAGCTGACCACTTGTTGGCATCTCTCTGCAGACTTCCAGGGTTTAACTGCTAGTTACTGTTCCTCCATTGACATGCCACTTCCAGAAGATTTGGTATCTTTCTTCTATTATTTTCTATTTTATTTGTCCTTAAGGATTTATACTTAAATTTTTATCTACTCTCATTTTAGTGAGGTTTGGAGAGGAAACAGAGATAAACATATTTGTTCTATCTGTCATATTTAATCAGAACTAAGTTTGTCCCCCAAAACTACCCTACAAAGAGGGAGTTTTGGGGGTAAAGTCAGTTTCTAGTAGCTAAATGCTAACAGTTTGGATGAATGTTGAATAGCATTTGTGTATTACTTGGAATTAATGCAGAACTAAAAGGTTGTTACCTGATTGTTACTCATCTCTACAGATATGATTTAGTAACTGCAGCTGTTTTTGCACAGCCATAACAGGTCTTTCTCCTTTCAAGGAAAGGTAAACTTCTAATCTGAGTTACTGGGCAGTTGCCGAGGAAGTCCTTGTTCTGCAGGAAGGGAAGGGCTGGAATGGGTGATACTTCCCCTTTCTCACTTTGCCCATAACACACAGTGAACAGAGAAGGTTCAGGTTAAAGGAAAGAACATCCCCCTTGGCTCTGTTCCGCATTCACATCTAGCCTACTAGAAGAGGTTGTCATACTCAGCCTAGTGTCTTCACTAAAGAACATTTGGTTCTTTACACCTGCCAGGAACTTTTCGTGTTTTCACATCTGCCAGAAGAGAGGAAAGCAGGCTGGCAAGGGCGTCTGTGCCCCCTGTCATCCTGTCAGGTTTCCTGGGGAGATGTCACTTGTTTATTTGGCTGCTCTGGATCTTAGCTGTGGCACGTGAGGTCTTTTAGTTGCAGCACGTATGATCTTTAGTTGCGGCATATGAACTCTGGGTTGCAGCATGTGAGATCTAGTTCCCCAACCAGGGATTGAACCTGGGTCCCCTGCACTGGGAGCGCAGAGTCTTAGCCACTGGACCACCAGGGAAGTCCCGATGTCACTTATGTAGATAGGGGATGGGGAGGAGCTGTACTTGCTCTTCCTCTGACTCACCTGTGGGTGGCAGAGGCTTGGGGTATGGCTGTGAGTACCCCACACACTCCCTGATGTTCATGAATTTTTGTCAGGTATTACCACTGCACGATGTCCCTTTCCTCCCAGCTGTGTCAGCACTTCTCTACAAAGCTAACTGTCTCTTTCTCACCTCCTTGGCAGAAACGTGTGCTGTCAACAATGGAGGCTGTGACCGCACCTGCAAGGATACTTCGACAGGGGTTCACTGCAGTTGTCCCGTCGGCTTCACACTCCAGATGGATGGAAAGACCTGTAAAGGTAGCCTGGGTCTCTCCATGCAGCTCACCTGGGGGAGTAAAGGCAGTTCTCCCCCTCCACGCCTCCTGAGCGACTCCAGATTTGCTTATGATTCATATTGATCAAAAGAAAGCGTTTCTTCCCTAGGCTAGTAGAAGGTTATAATTGAGGAAGCTTAATTAGAACTGACTTAATTACAGTAACTGTAGAGAAGGTCAGCTTCTACAGGCATGACCCATTTCAGGCAGTGGCCTTATTAGAAAAAAGCAGTTGTTCACAGAAACATTCATTTCCAGGAGATAATATCATCCTATCATAAATAATAGCCAAGATTGTTATCCAGAGAGCTTAATGAATGTACCATTAACATGTAGTAATGAATAGAGACCCCAGTGACTTAGTATTTCACGGGCAAGAGTACAAAGGCATCGTTCTTTAATGTGATTTTTAAAAAGTAGGTAAACAGTTACCAGATGAAACAGAAAAGATGAGATTAATCAAATATCAGAAATCATTTAAAAGCATTGAGGGTATTTAATCGTTATGTAATTTGCCAAAACAAATATTCTAGTTCCTTATAGTTTAAATCATTAAACTGAAATGGGAAGTATAGGAAAGGAAGCCATCTCATCTTGAGAGACCAGTGCAGGCATGAGAAAGTAATAGGGCATCCCCATTTTCCCTTAGTTTGTTTCCTTAATGCCGGTTAAGAGAAGGGCAGCGTAAGTCCGAATTCTCCAGGGTATGAGGCACTTGTCTTTCAAAACGGGTTAAGCCAGGCAAGAGAAGTGGTGTAAGATGGAAAACATCAGTAAACATCCTTAAATGCCTTTATGGGTCTCTTTCTGTTTCAGAGAATAATGAAGCACGCACAGTAGCACTCCAGGGATTTGTGGCTAACAAGGCAAGTACCGCTGTCTGATTTGCCGATGCTTGCCTGTTACAGATATTGATGAGTGCCAGACGCGCAATGGAGGGTGTGATCATTTCTGCAGAAACACCGTGGGCAGTTTTGACTGCAGCTGCAAAAAGGGATTTAAATTATTAACAGACGAGAAGTCTTGCCAAGGTATGTGCTGAAACATAGCTGTGCCCTGCAGTGCCCACTGGTTGGATTGGAGAAGACGAAACCTCACTCGGGCCGAGACCGGCTCTCTGGGCTTCTCAATGGAGTCGTTAATCCAGCCTCCAGCCTGTGCTTCACTTTTTTCATCTGTTAGGTAAAATAAAAACATGAGTTAGCTCACAGGTATATTTTGGAAATTCAGTTGTTGATGATCAGAGAACACCTCAGAGAACCTGTGTGGTGTGATATAGCCCAGAGCTTGCTGCTAGAAATGGGTTACAGAATGCAAGCAGGGTTGTGGTAGGGTTGAGATGATGAATACGTTCCCTTTTCTAAAACTTCCTTGAGTGTTATGGATTTCCTAACAAAATTTTGTGCAAAAAGATGCTGATTTAATTAACATATCTTTTCTCAGCAAAAAGTTGGGATCAACTAATTGGTCCCTTTCTTATAGGCCTTGTTTGAATGACCAGCCTTTGGTGTTTGGGGCAAGGGTAGGGGATGAGGGAGGGAGGGGACTGAGTGGAGGAGAGGCTGGACAGTCCTCGGGCAGGATGTCAAACCCCTTCTCAGACACATTCTTCCCACATAAGGGATGTTTTAAGGGAACTTCTCTGAGTAGCTGTTATTGATATTAATAATTATTTTGGACAGTGATAAGCTGTTTTGGGTTGAGGAGGCATCATTTCTATTTCCAGATGAGCACCTTGTATGCCCTATTGACATGCAGAAAGAAACCCACAGGAAAGATGTGCTGGCGTTTATTCCTGTTTCATTTCTGAGCATAAGAACAGCTTATTTTGTTAGAAGTCCCACAAAATAAAAAAAAAAAATCTGATTTCACTTCAGATAATAAAGATGCAACATTACTTTAAAAAAATCTTATGGTCTTAAAATCTTAATTTTCTCTCTTGGTTTTTTCCTTCTTGATACATAATTTGTCAGATTCTTCACATATAGCCCCCTTTAAAGTCAGCGAGTTCATTTTAGATAACTACTGCGTGATTTTCTTCTGTTTGACTTGGAAAGAAAATTTACTGTTCCACATGATGTTTCATAATGTATAGAGCAAGAAATACTATTTAAGCTGTGTAAACACATTAAAAAGGAATTAGAAAAGTGATCTCATTATTTTTGGCAAAGCAAGAGCCCTTTGTGAGCAGCCAAAGTTAGCTACCGAACAAGCCCACATTCTCAGCAACTGGCTGATATTAATAACAGGATTCATAGAATGACATCAACTGCTACAGAGCAAATAGACTTTTTCTCATTTTTCACTGATCAATCTTGGTAGAACAAATATTTGCACAGAACAAACTTACTGGAGAAACTTCCAGGACTTCTGGGAAAAAGTAGATGAAGAGGTTTTTTAAGATTTTGTTCTTTTTTATTTCATGTTTTTCATTCCTCCAATTCCTTCCAAATGTTTGTTTTTTATTAACGAAGTTTCTCATGGCACAGTTGGTGTCGAAAAAGGGATCTAGCAATGGTCTAGTTGGCTTGCACTGAGTCCTGCCCTGGTCCTGGTCTATCCATCTGGAGACACAAGTCATAACTGTTAAAATCTTCCCAAGAGTTGAGGAAGTGAAACACTGAAATTCCAATGTACGGGAAAGATGTGAGAACAGACCAGGGAAGAAGAGATGATTAGATCGACGAGTGCAGCCTCCTGAGGCTAGTTTCCGTGACCTCAGCTGAAGCCAAGGAGGCTTCCATGCTGAACCAGGAAGGGAGGGGTCTCCTGGGACTGAAACAGGAGGGAGGAACAGAGCCAAAAGACTGGCCAAAAGGATCTAGTTTGGTACTTAGGCACCACATTTCAGGGTCTGCAATAGAAAAGTACTGAGGATGTTGATGTTAATGCCTTTTTTTTTTTTTTTAAGTGCAGAGGGCATTAAAGCTCAGGATCAACTGGTCTCCTGGGGCCAGAAGACAAATTCTGGCTAGACCCAAGAGAGATATCTCCAGCTCAAGTGTTTTCTCTTTTTAATTGAATATAGCTTATAACATTACTATGGCTCTTTTACCAATTAGTAATAGAACAGTAATAATGCACAGTTCAGTTCAGTTCAGTCGCTCAGTCATGTCCGACTCTTTGCGACCCCATGAATTGCAGCACGCNGGTGATTGCAGCCATGAAATTAAAAGACACTTACTCCTTGGAAGGAAAGTTATGACCAACCTATATAGCACTAGGTTGGCATTACTTTGTCAACGAAGGTCCATCTATCTAGTCAAGGCTGTGGTTTTTCCAGTAGTCATGTATGGATGTGGGAGCTGGATTGAGAAGAAAGCTGAGTGCTGAAGAATTGATGCTTTTGGACTGTGGTGTTGGAGAAGACTCTTCAGAGTCCCTTGGACTGCAAGGCGATCCAAACAGTCCATTCTAAAGGAGATCATTCCTGGGTGTTCTTTGGAAGGAATGATATTAAAGCCGAAACTCCAGTACTTTGGCCACCTCTTGCGAAGGGTTGACTTATTGAAAAAGACTCTGATGCTGGGAGGGATTAGGGGCAGGAGGAAAGGAGATGACAGAAGATGATGAGATGGCTGGATGGCATCACTGACTCGATGGACCTGAGTTTGAATGAACTCCGGGAGATGGTGATGAACAGGGAGGCCTGATGTGCTGCAATTATGGGGTCGCAAAGAGTCGGACACGACTGAGTGACTGAACTGAACTGAACTGAAGATTCAACATCACCAGATGGCCAACATCAAAATCAAATTGATTATATTCTTTGCAGCCAAAGATGGAGAAGCTCTATACAGTCAGCACAAACAAGACCGGGAGCAGACTGTGGCTCAGATCATGAACTCCTTATTGCCAAATTCAGACTTAAATTGAAGAAAGTAGGTAAAACCACTAGACCATTCAGGTATGACCTAAATCAAATTCCTTATGATTATACAGTGGAAGTATAGACAAATAGATTTAAGCGACTATATCTGATAGACAAAGTGCCTAAAGAACTATGGGTGGAGATTTGTGACATTGTAGAGGAGACAGGGATCACGATCATCCCCATGGAAAAGAAATGCAAAAAAAGCAAAATGGCTGTTGAGGAAGCCTTACAAATAGCTGTGCAAACAAGAGAAGTGAAAAGCAAAGGAGGAAAGAAAGATATACCCATTTGAATGCAGAGTGCCAGAGAATAGCCAGGTGAGATAGGAAAGACTTCCTCAGTGATCAGTGCAAAGAAATAGAGGAAAACAATAAAATGGGAAAGACTAGAGATATTTCCAAGAAAATTAGAGATATCAAGGGAACACTTCATGCAAACATGGGCTCGATAAAGCCCATCTTTATTGGTATGGACCTAACAGAAGCAGAAGATATTAAGAAGAGGTGGAATGAATACACAGAAGAACTGTACAAAAAAGATCTTCATGACCCAGATAATCACAATGGTGTGATCACTCACCTAGAGCTGAACATTCTGGAATGTGAAGTCAAGTGGGCCTTAGAAAGCATCACTATGAACAAAGCTAGTGGAAGTGATGGAATTCCAGCAGAGCTATTTCAAATCCTGGAAGATGATTCTGTGAAAGTGCTGCACTCAACATGCCAGCAAATTTGGAAAACTCAGCAGTGGCCACAGGACTGGAAAAGGTCAGTTTTCATTCCAATCCCAAAGAAAGGCAATGCCAAAGAATGCTCAAACTACTGCACAATTGCACTAATCTCACACACTAGTAAAGTAATGCTCAAAATTCTCCAAGCCAGGCTNCTCCTTTTCCTATTTGGAACCAGTCTGTTGTTCCATGTCCAGTTCTAACTGTTGCTTCCTGACCTGCATATAAGTTTCTCAAGAGGCAGATCAGGTGGTCTGGTATTCCCATCTCTTTCAGAATTTTCCACAGTTTATTGTGATCCACACAGTCAAAGGCTTTGGCACATAGGCAGTACCTTAATAGTTTACAACCATTTTTAGGTATCTTAGGGCTTCCCTGATGGCTCAGATGGTAAAGAATCTGCCTGCAGTGAGGGGGACCAGGGTTCAATTCCTGGGTGGGGAAGATCCCCTGGAGGAGGGTATGGCAACCCACTACAATATTCTTGCCTGGAGAATTCCATAGACAGAGGAACCTAGTGGGGTACAGTCCATGTGATCACAAACAGCTGGACACAACTGAGTGACTTTCACTTCTCTTTCACTTTTAGGTATATTAATTCACTTGACTTCATTTCAGTATCTTAAATTGCTCAGCCCTGCAAATAAGCATGGATGAGAGAAACCCACTGAGCTTTTTAGTTTGCAATAACACTTGGAAATAAGCGTTCTGGCTGTGAATATACTTATTGTGGGTTGCTCAGCACTTTCTTTAATACAATCGAGCAGGGAGAGCTGATAGATAATTCTTTGTTGTTTTTGTTATTGGTCAGCAACTAGTGTTCTTATAAGCTTGTTTTTCTCTCCACTTGTCCCTCAGAGTCAGTTTCAGCTCCCCTCTCCCTTTGACAATTACAGATGTGGATGAATGCTCTCTGGATAGGACCTGTGACCACAGCTGCATCAACCACCCGGGCACCTTCACATGTGCTTGCAACGAAGGGTACACCCTCTATGGCTTTACCCACTGCGGAGGTGAGCAGAGTTCCTCTAGAGTCAGATGAAGCTGGGCCTTACTCCTAAGGTTTCCTGAGATCAGGGCCAATTTTTCTAGCTTGGGAGCTGGACTGGACATACCAGTCACTTAACTGTAGTGGAGAGTCCCTCAGTTCAAGGGAAGCATCTGCTATGGGAAATCTTCTCACACTGATGCCTTTAATTCATCAAGTGTGAAATGGAGCAGAGAGAAGAGCTGAGCTCTTTTAGCGGTGAATGCTTTCTGGACTTCATTGATGCTGTTGTACTCAGAGAATGGGGGGTCTCTCAGGAGCCGATGCACTGTCTGCTGGAACTTCCCAATGGATAGTAAAGTCACAGTCCTCACAGAGGCTTGGCAGCGCACCAACTGATTCCACAGTCTTACTGTGCATAGGGGCTGGCTGTGGGGTTCGAGCTCTTTGAGCTGGTCTTCGTGCAGTTCTCTCAGCTGGAAGTGGGACCACAGACCCTATCTCTCTGCTCTGAGCCCTTGAAGTAACATCTTCTGATGTCTCATGACCTTACGGCCAAGTAGACTATAGCCCAAGTCAGATTCAGTGTCACTCTACGCCCTCTAATCATCAGATGCATTTAGCAATCTTTGAGAATGCAGATTCTGATTCTTATTCTAAATGGCCAGACTTCTGAGGTGATTTGGGGGATCTGAGGATGTGGGAACCACTGGCCTAAGTATTTCCTACCCGATCCTCGTGTCCTGTGTCCTTAGGAAGAATGAATAGTAGTGATTTGTCATAAATAGTGTTGTTTCTCTTCTCCGTTTCAACACATACCTGTCATGGCTGAAGACATACTCTCCAGTCCATCAAGGAAGTTCAAGGAAATGTTTCCTGAATGTGAATATGTATCTGCGTTATAGTTGGAGTCACCTTCCAACTTGAACCTAGTCTCAGGTTGATGGGGATTAGTGCACATCATTTTTCTTTTTTAATGCCAAAATTTTGACAGCATAACTGCCTCATTTTTAAAATTTTTATTATTTATTTATTTAGCTGCATCAGGTCTTCATTGTAACACACAGACTCTCTAGTTGTGGCGCATGGGCATTTTTCTTATCTATACCCCAACTTTATGAATTATCAAGTGGGGAATCCTCATTCTCTCTATCTCCCTTGGGATGTAAGTCAGGAAGACAGTGGAGTTTTAACTTGGGAGCCTGTGCTGTGGCTTAGTTGGACCTTGAGAGTAGAGTGTGACCCTTTCTCAGTGCGCTTACTAGGGCAACTGTTAGGTCAAGAACGGAACTTGAGATCATCCTGGTGAGGCTCCTGCCAGGAAATCCACTGAATGGGGAGTGGGTCAGCTGGTGCCAAGTGCACGTTCTGAAGGTAGTCAGCATGCTCCCTCAGTGAGTTTCAGTCACGTGACTCCCCTCCTGCCTCTTCCGTGATGGAGGGGTACTGTCAGCCGGGTCAGCGACAGATGGCTGTGACAGGAGAGTGTTTTACTTCCCAGACACCAACGAGTGCAGCGTCAACAACGGAGGCTGCCAGCAGGTCTGTGTGAACACTGTGGGCAGCCACGAATGCCACTGCCACTCTGGGTACAAGCTCCACTGGAATAAAAAGGACTGTGTGGGTAAGAGTCCCCGTGGCTCAGGCTCAGTGCAGCCCAGCAGTTCTCTCCACACCCCCTGGACCCGGCGTGCGCCGGCCAGTCCTCTACTGAACTCTCCTGCCCTCAGCTGCAGCAGCCCATCTTTAAATAGTTCAAAAACAGGAGATACTTTGCAGGCTCTTTGGTGTTTCCTTCTGTGCTTCAGCATAGGTTGGAACTCACTTCTGTTTGCTTTTCCATATGAAAAGAATAGCAAACCAAAAGCTCCTTCACCCTGGGGCGGTGGTGGGGAATAAGCGGGTGTCTGTGTTTGGTGCTGGGCATCAGCGCTGCCTTCTTTGCTCGGGTCTTTGGTATGTGGGAGTCAGCTGGCCTGGTCTCACCAGGAAGTGTCCTTCTCTTTCTGTAAGTGTCTGCATTTTGTCCTGTCTAGAAGTGAAGGGGGGCCTGCCCACTAGCCTGTCACCCCACGTGTCCCTGCAGTGCGGTAAGAGTGGTGGAGGAGACAGGTGCTTCCTCAGGTGTCACTCTGGCATTCACCTCTCTCCAGGTGAGTGGGTCCCAGGCCCGGGGCCAGGCCTCCCTGGCTCAAGGTGTTAGAAGCCCTCACAGGTCTTCCAAGTATTTGACCAGCTGCTCCCTGACCCCTGGAGGCCTGTGCTCTGAGACCCTGTGTTCTGGGGGTTTTTCTAGTGGTTCACGTGGAGTGGGGGGAGGAAGGGACTCGAGCTTCCGGCAGGAGAGCCTGTAACCTCACCCACATGCTGACCATCCACCTTCTGTCTGTCAGGACTGCAAGAGGCCTATTCTGTCACCTGCGGCTCTTCCTCTCCTCTCGGGAACAAACAGCAAAAATCAAATGACTCCACTCTCGGGGGTAATTACCAAATCTGCGTGTTGTCTCTGGGGCTCACCGTGTTCAATGGGCTTCATCTGTGGGGTGCTGTTCTTGGGCGTTGGCTTCGTTTTCTTTTCTCCTAATCTCTGATCCCGTGAGCATGTCACAGGGTGTTCTTGCCTGCAGCCTCGGTGCCTGCGATCTGACTCACCGCCTGGCAGACACTTACTGAGTGTCCACTCTGTCGGGAGGCTCTGTGCAGCCCTGGTGGGTCATCATATTGGGCAGAGAGCCATGTAGCTCCGGGGCCAGGAGACTCGGGTCTCCCCAGCTCCCGGTACCACAGAGCCCCTCAGAGGCCCCCCTCAAGGAAACATGCACTTAGGGTGCAAGGCATTGGTGGAGACCTGAGCATGACAGGGGAGCAAGGATCCTGTCAAGAGAAAGAAGCCCAAACCCTTTTTGGTTTATCAAAAGACAAAGAGTAACCTTTAATGCTTTTCAGAGGCCTTGTTCTTCTAGATTTAGATGGGTTTGTGATGATGTCATGAGAATATCTAAACAAGAAAATGGTTCTAGATGTCCATACTATGTGTTTAAGCAAAGATAGAGGCTCAAAGCATGATAACAGCTTGTGTGAATTGATGGAGCAGTTAAAACATGTATGAGCTGATTTATTATAATCCACGCTGTAGCCCTCTGGGGGTATTTTATTGTTATTTTTATTAACCAGACGAAGAAACTGAGGTTCAGAGAGGTGAAGTAACATATCCAAAGTGAGTCAGAGGTGACATTAGCGGAGCCAGGACTTTGAGCAGGCAGTCTGGATGCAGAGTCTTGAGCACTGTCCTCTTGTGTGATGTTTGCAGCCAGTCAGAGGGGATACTATGGTCTGTTTCACTTAGAGATTATGGCCACCCTGAGGGTGGGCAAGCAAATCGTTAACTGCTATTCAGCTCTTACCAGACAGTAGGCTAAACATTTTTTTGTTTTGTTTTGCATTACCTCATTTAGTTCTCATAACAGCTTTAGTAGTGTAGGGACGGTCTGTTTTATGGATGAGGACACTGAGGCTTAGGGAGACTGAGTAACCTGCTCAAGTTCTCATCACAAATCAAAGGGCTGGAGTGTGAATCCTGGTCATTGGCTCCAGAGTCTAACACAAGGTTAAGACTGCCTGTGGAAGGAGAGCAGAATGTTCCATGTGGGCAGGCCCTCAGAGTAGGACCCTGAGAGTCCGGGCTGTGTTTAGTGATGCTGTCCTTGTCTGGAATGTCTCCCAGGACGGGCTTATTGAGGAGAACCTGCCTGTCCATTTTTCTCCACTGTCTTGTCCAAATGTGAACTGGGGGATTCTGGCCTTCCTTCTTGGAAAGGCACAGAAATGACCTCATTTTTCATCTCACTGCTGAGGCTGTTTTTGGCCCGCCCTTTGTTATGTTTGAGTGCGGGATTCATCTTAGATGAAGGGACAAGTGTAACTCTCAGGAGACCCCTGGTGCCATTCGTCCCAGGGTCATGGGTGCCCCCGGATCGCAGTCTTCCTTGGTCTCAGTGTAACAGAGGGGCTCAGGGTATGCTTCCAGCAATGGACAACTGCCGCTACCCGCCGAGGTTTTCATTCCTGTGCTTCCAGAGGTAACCTCTCTCACTGTTTCTTTCTGAAGATGTCGCCACCATCAGGACAAGTGTAACCTTTAAGCTAAATGAAGGCAAATGTAGTTTGAAAAAGGCTGAGCTGTTTCCTGAGGGTCTGCGACCAGTCCTCCCAGGTATGGAATCAGATGGCTGGTGCAGGTAGCGTGTCTGCATGGCGGGGAAGGGATCTGTAGCGAGCAGAGCCCTTCAGATGGGATCCTACGGTTCAGACTCTCTATGGACTCTCTTCTCAAGAGGAAGAAGATCCCTGCCTGGCAGTTCCATGTGCCCCTGGGGGTTACACATTAGGACTTCCTCTGCAGGGTACAGAGGGCGAACCTCTGGGGAAATCTGTGAGTTAATAGCAATCAATATGGGCATAAGATGCAAGTAACTTGTGATCATATTGGGTTAAAATGTACAGATCTTAGAGTTTGCTTAAAATATAATCCAAAGAAATGAAAAAAAGTTTGGCTCAAAAAGGATCATCTTTGGTGAACAAAAATATCATATCCAGCTTTTCTGCTGGATCTCATCTTTGGAGCCAGTGATGCCATTGGCTTCAGCAGAACAAATACTTTCCAAGTAGACATGGCTTTATGGAAAGAGCAGAATCCAACATTCCTCTTTCTCCCCTAGCTCACATTTCCAGTATTAGTTCATAGAATAATTTTAGAGAATAAAAGAAAAATCAGGATTCATGTATTAGGGAGCGTTCTTTCCCTACTCTACCCTCAAATAAATCATACAAACAAATAAAAGCATAGTCACTGTAGTCACATCTGGCTGCCTATTTTAAGTAACTAACCAAGATTAATTTGGGCACCTCCATTTGATGGAATTGGAGAAGGAAATGGCAACCCACTCCAATATCCTTGCCTGGGAAATCCCACAGACAGAGGAGGCTGGGCACTACAGCCCATGAGGTAGCAAAGAGTTGGACACAACTTATCAACTAAACATTAACATTTGATTGAATATTACACAGCTATTAATTATAGGTTTTCTTGATAGAATATTATGCAGCTGTTATGGGTTTTCAAAGAACATTTAATGACATTAGAAAATGTTGTAATAAAGATGAAAAAAAGTCACATTTTGTATATCTAATATAACCTAAACTGTGAAAAAAAAAAAAAAAGCATAAGTAGAAGAAAAAGAAAACTCACCATGTCCTTATTAGTGGGTTAAATCTAGGTGGAAGGATGTTGAGTGATTTTAATTTTTTTGCTGAATTTTCCAAATTCCCCAATAGTGAGCATTTATACATTTAACCAGAGGGTGAAGGCATTATTTAAAGATAGATTTAGTCTTTCGTTCATTTAATGGTATTATACTAATGTTAATTTCTTAGTTTTGATAAAGATACATGTAAATATAAGATATTAACGTTAGAGAACATTGGATGAAGAGGATGTGAGAACTCTGAGCACCCGCTCAGAAACTTTCCTATACATCTAAGCTGACTTCAAAATAAAAAAATTGTTAAATAGATATGGGAAAATAGAAAGTGAAAGAGGTTCAAAATGAATATCTGTTCAGTTTGAGATTTGAAGTGAGCCTTTTGAGAGGTAAGATGGATTTTTAGGGAAAAATTAATTTGCCTTCTCCTTCCTTTGGCCCTGATGCCCTGCTGATTTGAACATCCTTATAATGTTAAGAGAAGAACGTGATACAGATAATTCATCAGTTCAGCTGAGATTAGTTCGTTGGTGTGGATAGTACGTGGATCTGCTCTTCGGTTCTGGTTAACAATCATTAGTCAAAAGATTCACTGGAAGTCATGGAGTGGGGAGTGAGGGTCAGAAACGAGCGTGTGCAAGGCCCCGCCCTGCATAACACCTCCACTTCTGTCCCGTGTGCCGTCATGACTGTTTGGATCTGTTGATTCTTTGTGCCTTTGGTCCCCGTCTTCCACATGTGTGGCTGGTCATTCAGAAACACCCAGCGTCTGGTCATGAAAATCAATTTCGAGAGCTAAATGGTAAAGTTACATAGGAGGCAATACTGGCTCTTCAAGATTATAATATCATCGTGCTCCAGGCTGAGGGCTTGCAGTGTCTTGGCATCTGGAGTTAATCATCTGGTCCCCTGAGAGCTGTTCTAATGAAATGTTTACAGAGTTTGAGTGAATGTTCAGCCGAGTGCTTTGCCAGGATTTGGCTTCCGATAATTTTGTTTCTCCATACAGAGGAGCACAGCTCAGTAAAAGAGAGCTTCCGCTACGCAAACCTTACATGCAGCTCTGGCAAGCAAGTCCCAGGAGGCCCTGGCCGACCGAGCGCCCCTAAGGAAATGTTTATCACTGTTGAGTTTGAGCTTGAAACTAACCAAAAGGAGGTGACAGGTTGGTTTGAAAACAGTCTCTGGTGCCAGGCTTCTTACAGCTTTCTCCTGTTTCTTTGCCTTTCGCTCTTCATCATTCTTGTGGGGGGAAATTGTACATTCACTTAAGTATCTCCTGTTTTTTTTTGTTGTTGTTATTTGTTTACCCGCAAACTACACTGAATTGGTTTGGAACCTGATGATTTTATCTGCCTCATCAAAACTCAAAGCTACCATTTTGGCCACAAATTTCTGTTTGAATGAAATGCTGCCCAGCCTGCTGGGTGCCCAGCTCCGTGTCTCTCCCCACGCNAAACTACACTGAATTGGTTTGGAACCTGATGATTTTATCTGCCTCATCAAAACTCAAAGCTACCATTTTGGCCACAAATTTCTGTTTGAATGAAATGCTGCCCAGCCTGCTGGGTGCCCAGCTCCGTGTCTCTCCCCACGCTGTCTGCAGGGGGCTGTGAGTGTTGGTAGGCCCTGCAGTCGGTCTAGACATAGTCCAGCAGACACGTACGGCAGCCTGAACTCCCCTCCACCGCACTCTCTGGTTTCTGCAGTGTCTTGTGATCTCAGTTGCATCGTAAAGCGAAGAGAGAAGCGGCTCCGGAAGGCCATCCGCACGCTCCGGAAGGCTGCCCATAGGGAGCAGCTGCACCTCCAGCTCTCAGGCGTGAACCTTGAAGTGGCTAAAAAGTCTCCCCGAACATCTGAACGCCCGATAGAGTCCTGTGCAATGGGCCAGGACCATGGAGGAAACCAGTGTGGTGAGTGGCCTGCTAGCTGGGACATTTTTACTAATAGTACTCTCTTGAGCTCCAAAAACACTAAGGGTAGCCATAAGCAGGTCTGGCCCATCCTTTCTCCCCAGGCTCCTTCCAGAGAACACCCGGGATCCCCACCCTCATTTGAAATCTACACTTGATATTGCCCTTTCCTACTGGATCAGGAGACCCCGTCCATGAGGAGTAGTGTCTGGCACTTAGTAAATGTTGGTTGAGTCGAGGGATGGGATGGAAGAGGCAGGGCTGATGAGAAAAGAGAGGGTTGTCCTTTAAGGATCTGAGGGACTGTGGTCTTCAAAGCGCTGTGGTCCTCTAGCTGGGACAGGACTGCAAATATAAGACATCATTGAGCCTTCTCTACACTCCACTCTCAACAGTTCCCCTATCATCTCCCTGTGGTTTGACCCATGGTGGCAGTTAACAAACTCTTGTCCATAATTTTGTGGAGGGAAAAGGCTAGGGATCCTCAGCTGCCTTATGAGATCCTTGAGGTATGGCCCAAGCTTCTGATGAAATTCCAGGCAAGAGGAATCTGGGCAGGAGTTTCCAAGGTAGTTTTGAGGTGTGTTTGTTGTGAGAGATTGTTCTGCGCAATTATGGGAGACTCTACTGAAGGAGTCTTAGATGGGGGAAAAGTAGGGTCTTACTTTATAGTAATAATGGTAATGATTTGAGGCTTCACCTGTGACAGGCATAACACTAAGCATTTTATGTACATTACTTCATGCAATCTTTATAGTCATCTGACCAGGCAGTGTTATTATCTGCATTTTACAGAAGAGCAAACTGGAGTTCAGAGGGGTAAGTATTCTTGCCCAAGGTCACATGGATGGTCCTACTCCAAACCCTGTGCTCTGGTCCCAAAGAAAGGTGAATTTCAGTAAGCAGACCCCTCCAGAGTAAACTGATGTTGTTTCTAAAGTGTCATTAGAGGAACAAGGCCTGAGAAATGAAGCTTGAGCTAAGGAGTAATAAATCAGTGTTTCAAAAGAAGCAAAGCTAAGCCCAGAGGCACTTGTTCAGAAAAGTTGTCAGCAATAGCTCCATAGCCCTATTCTGTTGCTTTGGCAAAACATACTGGAAATCATGTGTAAAATCAAGTGGTAACTGTCTACCAGGGGCTGTTCTCAAATAGTCATAACTCTCATTCCAGCTGACTCTCTTAGAAAAAAAATAAAGATTAAAACAACCCAGCTGGTTGATTTGTTCTCACTTAAAATTTGAAGAGTTCCAGTTTTCTTACCAAAATGGTGATGAGAATTGGCTGTTGCTGCCCTAGTCTCCAGGGTGAGCTGCAGAAACTGTCAGGGACAAGCAGGTCTGTCCTGCTTCTGGCCTCAGAGCGGTATTGCACCCCTCATCCCCCAAGTGCTGCAAGCTTGCCAGGGAGCCTTTATGGCCAGTTAAAAGTTCAGAAGACGCTAATGTCAAGGGCCTTGTGGAACAACTCCCAGTGAGAATATTATTACTACTACTAAAGGATATGCTTCTGGGGAGTAAAGCCCTCACGGTGAGGATCGGGAGTTGCTTAACAGGGGCCTCGTGACTGTGGCCACTTGTGGAAGACACGCAGTACAAGGCTAGTGTGGCTGTTGTGCGTGTGAATGTGTTCCTGAGATGCTTGTCTTGTCGAGTTAGGCTGGATTTGCTTCTAAGAGAGGCCACGTGACTTGTCTCTAGAGCGCCCTCTAGCACTGGATGAATTCTGAAGCCTGCAAGGGACCGTTTCAGGTTCACCCAGTCTGACAGCAGCGCTGACAATTTTACGATGTCAAGGAACACAGCCCAAGGAACTACCAGTGAAGCTTTCCTCCTGCTGGAGGGAGGAAGCGGGTATAAAGAAGGGTCAGTTGAGTTAGTTGGAAAGGCTTTTTACCCAGCACACTCCTGGCAACGGCAAACCATGGTGTGTGTGTGTCTGTCTGTCTTATATTCCTGGTCGATTAACGCAGTTGTGTCCAACTCTTTCCAACCCCATGGACTGTAACCCACCAGGCTCCTCTGTCCATGGAATTCTCCAGGCAAGAATACTGGAGTGGGTAACCATTCCCTTCTCCAGGGATCAAACCCACAGAGCCACATCTCCGGCATTGCAGGCAGATTCTTTACCCTCTGAACCACCAGAGAAGTCCTGCATTAATGGTGTTAGAACCTCATAAAGACCAGGCTTACTGGTATATTCTGAACTCTGATACCACATGCAATGAAGACAAATGGAGGATAATTCTTTTTGGGAATTATTTTATATTTCTGGGACTTCTTTGGTAGTCCAGATGGTAAAGAATCTGCCTGCAGTGCAGGAGACCTGGGTTTAATCCCTGGGTCAGGAAGAGCCCCTAGAGAAGGGAATGGCTACCCACTGCAGTATTCTCGCCTAGAGAATTCCATGGACAAAGGAGCCTGGTGAGCTACCGTCCGTCTATGTTTCTAGAAAAGAACCCAAGGAGTGTTTTGAGTCACCTAGAAGGAGAGATGGGACCATTATGTTTTTCCTTTAAAATATTTTTTTATTTAGTTTTTAATTACCTAGAAGTGGTACATGTGTCAAATGATATAGAAATGTACACAGGATGGAAATTTTCCAATCAGCTTCTAACCTCACTCCCCAGAAATAATCACTGTCAATAGTTTGCTGTGGATTTTTCTACATCTTTTTTTATGCAGATATAAAATTGAAATTTTATTTATTCATTCAACACATATTTATTGGGCACCAAATGTGTACCAGGAATTACTCTAGGTGTTGGAATCCAGTAATGAGACAAAAGAGCAAAAATCTCAGCCCTCGCTGAGTTTAGAGTTCTAGAAGAGGGAGACAGATCACAAACCAATAGAGAAGAAAGTATATCCTGTAGCAAATGGTGGTGAGGGAGTGAAGAATAGGTAAGCATGGAAGTGGAATAGAAAATGCCGAGGTGGGACTTCCCTGGTGATCCAGTGGTTAAGACTCCACACTTGCAATGCAGGGGGCGCAGGTTTGATCCCTGGTCATGCTGTGCAGCATAGCCATTAAAAAAATAAATAAATAAAAAGAAAATGCCAGAGAAGGGGGAGGGGTGAGGAGGAAGGTACTCTGCCAAAATGCAGACTATGCTCAGGGGCTGTGATCATTGAAAAGTGAAATTTGGGGAGAGATGTGAAGGATGGGAGGCACTAGCAGTGAGGACTTCTAGGGGAAGCGTCCCAGGTAAAGGAAACAGCGAGTACTAAAACCCCGAGGCGCTGAGGAGAAGGCCGAGATGATGAGAGCTGGGGAAAGGAGGGTGGAGAAAGAAAGTCAGAGGAGAGGCAGAGGGCCAGAGCATGTGGGGAGTGGAAATTATGGTGAGGACTCTGAATCTGAGTGAGAGAAAAGCCTGAGAAGGGATTTTAGCAAAGCGATAACAAGATTCTGACTTAGGTTTGAAAAGGATAACTTTGGATGCTGTATTAAAAACAGGCTGAAGGTTTGTGTGTGATAAAACAGTAAAAAATATATCAATGCAATTTTAATGTACTGCATATTGTTTTTAACTACAGAGTAGACCATGGCCACCTTTCCATGCTAACAGAGGAGCTCTCATACTTCTTTTAAAGCTTCCTGGTCTACATTTGTTTTAAGACACCAGTATTTATTAGCCATACTCCTGAGGGTGACATTTAATCAAGTTATTCCTAATTTTTCTATTACCAACAATGCTGCAATAAATATTCTTTTTGTGCACAGACCAATATTTCTGGAAGACAGACTTGTAGATGTTTAATTGCAGGTCGAAGGACGTACTTGTTTAAAACTGAATAGATACTGCTAACTCAGCCTCCAAAAATATACTAGTATATAGTCCCTCCAACATTGTGATTGAGTGCTTATTGCCACACATCATTGGTAACATGGATTATATTTTATTGCTCTTTTTAATTTTTGAAAATCTGATAAGTAAAAACAACGGTCATTTGAACTTGTGTTTCTTTGATTATTAGTAAAACTGAGCATGCTGTCATATGTCTATGGCCATTTTGACTTCCTCTTCTGAGAATATCCATTTTCTTTAGCTATTTTTCCATTGAAGTTTTTGTTTTTCCAACATAATTTTTAAAAAATAAAATTTAAGGCCCCAGATTTTATCAAAGAACATAGTCACTTCTGACCAAACATTTTCTTTCTTATAATAATTTTATATAGTAAAGTCTCATTGTTTTGGCATTTGAGGACTTTGAGGACAGCCCCCTCTGCAAGTGATCTTTGTACCATCTGTGATCAATTTTAGCAAGATGGCAAAAAAAAAAAAAAAAGAAAGCAATTATATTCTCCAAGGAACAAATTCATCAAGCTCGTAGTAATTCATAAAGTCCTTTGTATCTAAAGAAAAATTAATAATGACTTGGATTTCTCTTTTTCTTTCATAGCTATTTATCCTTTCATAAAGGATACATTATTTAAGGAATATACTTGCTAAAGTATAAATTTTTGTATTTGATTATTTTGAAACTTGCTGAAATTTTGAAAAGACAACCCAGACAACTGGCAAACTGGGAAATATTCTAGTGCCTGGGTCCTTGAGAAACTGCTGCTGCTGCTGCTGCTAAGTCACTTCAGTCGTGTCTGACTCTTCGTGACCCCATGGACCGCAGCCTACCAGGCTCCCTTGTCCATGGGATTTTCCAGGCAAGAGTACTGGAGTGGGGTGCCATGGCCTTCTCCCCTTGAGAAACTAGAAAAGTTTAATTCAAATTTTAATAGTAGTAGCTTTTTTCTGCAGCAGTTGGGAAAAATTAATTCAAATAGAATTTATTGAGATCCCACTCTGTGCCACAAAAAGAACTTGGGATGAAGCAGTAAGAATATAATGGGTGAAAACCATGCTTTTATGAAGTTCACATTCTAATGGAGAGAGATGGGTAATCAAAAAGTAAAGGAAAAGATAGTTTCAGAAAGTATAAGTGCTATTGAACATAATAGAACAGAAAGTGTCAGAGGGGAGGAGAGACTTCTACTCTTTACAGGGTATTCAAGGAAGGCTGTCAGAGCAGGTTGCGTTTGAGCTGAGACCTAAGTCAGAAGGAAGAACTGAGCATGCAAACCCAATGGAAGCAGGGGGCGCTTGAACAGAGGAGACAGCAGCATGTGCAAAGGGCCTGAGGCAAGGAGAAGCCAGATATTTTCTTCTTGATTTTTTCAAAACTGAGAAATTATTTGGAATTGAGCAGGTGGAAAATTTCTGTTTTAAATCAAGGAAAATGTAAGTGGTATATTAGCAGTATAGACCAATATTAAACTAATATTTATCACCTAGACTTAATAGGAAATTCCTTTAATTAAAAAAATTTAAAAAACATAATTTAGTAAAACGTTGACATCTATTGAACACTTAATGCATTCAGCCCTTTGTTAAGCACCTTACTTGTGTGCGTGTTTAGTCACTTCAATCACGTCTGACTTTTTGCGACCCTGTGGACCATAACTGACTAGGCTTCTCTGTCCATGGGATTCTCCAGGCAAGAATACCGTAGTGGGTTGTCATGCCCTCCTCCTGGGGATCTTCCTGACTCAGGGACTGAACCCGAGTCTCTGATGTCTCCTACATTGGCAGGTGGATTCTTTACTACTAGTGCCACGTGGGAAGCCCTAAGCACCTTACACGACTCTTCTAATTTAGTCCTTGTCACAAGTCTATTCGGCATCATACCATTTTTATAGATAAGAAAACAAAGGCATGAGAAGGTAAGCAGTTTTCTCAATGTCGTGCAGCAAGCAAGTGGCAGGGCCAGGGTTCAAATTTGGGTCTGACTCAAGAGCCCGTGTTCCTAACTCTCAATTTGAATACTCTCACCTCTCCTGGGTACTGCGTATGCCCCGTGATGATCCTACTCATACCCAACTCATATGGAGAGTCCTCTGTGGGCCAGCTTTGTGGTGGGGGCTGAGGAGGACTGAATAAGTAAGATAGCATCCCTCAAATCGTAACCCTCCCAGGGAAGAGTCAGAGAAGGCTTCCCCAAAGAGGGAAAGTCTCGGTGAGCTTTAAAGGGAGCACAGATGATGCATAAATGCCTTGGAGAGTGAGGACCAGCAAGATGTGCACAGAGGATCTTTGGCATTTCAGTATTACTATCCCTGGAGTGGAAGGTGGGATGTGATGGGCAGCAAGGCTAGTGGGAAAAACATGGCCAAGTCATGAGAGACCTTGATTATGTTATCTGTAGGTGACAGGTATCATTAGAGGCTTTAATCAGGGAGCATAAGGTCATATTTATATTCTAGAAAGAGCTCTCTAACTGAATTGAGAGACAGGACTGGAGGCAGAAAAACCTATTTGGGAGCTTCTGAATGCTTTGCATAAGAGATGTTGAGAACATGAAGGCACTAGATGTTGAGAACATGAAGGCACTGGATAACAGTGGATTAGAGAAACATTTAGGAGGAGACGTGAACAGCATTTGGTGATAAATTGGATTGGGGACTGAGACGAGGAAAGGGTTGGGGTGAGCTCAGAGGTTTCTGACTTGGCCTCTGATCTGCATATTCTTCCCATACGTCCCCCATCTTACCCAGCCCTGTTTCAGATGCAGGAGGCACCGACAAAAAGCCTGTGGGTTGGTGGAATGGTAAGATGAATGTGATCACTGGGGAAGAAATAATCAAAAGATTTATAGGAAAAGCAGGGGAAAAAAATGGGCTCTTGAGAGGGCATGAGAAAGAATGAAAACTCATATACAGAAAAGGAGACTGAAGGCTGAATTTGAGTTGAAGACACTGAAAAGTGCAGGTTGGCAAGTCGGTGAGGTTTTTGAGGCTGGGAGTGAAGCAGTCAGAGAAGTGCTTTGGGAAGGTGAATCTGCTGGTAATAACATAGCTGGGGCTGGGAGGAACGGCCAGCCAGGGCGCACTGGAAGGTTGTTACAGTAATCTAGGTATGAGATGGTGAGGAGCAAAGGACACTAGTGCCACAGGGATAAAAAATCAGGGACAGCAAAAGGGCCCCGATATAGGGTGCTGCAGCAGGGAGAAGAGAAGTCTGGGATGATGCGGTTTGGAGCCTTGGTGACTGGGAGTGTAGAGATGCTGTTTATAAAGAGGGTAAAGTCAGAGGGGTAGGAAGGCTTGGACAGGGGAAGGGAAGAGAAGCATTCCCCCTGGGAAAGTAGAATTTGAGTTGCAACAAGACTCCCAGGCAGAAATGTCCACAGGCAGGTGGGAGTCTAGGAAAATGACGTCACCTCTCCACGTGTAGACGGACTCCCCTACCCTGCGTCTGTCCACACTGCTCTAACTTGGCTCCTGTTAAAAGGGATGAACAGCCCACGCTCCTTCCTAAGGCCCACTCTTCCCCTGGGGCTCCAGGGCCCATTCCCTCTCACCATCTCAAGAGCAATGTTCCTGCTCTTGTCCCCACCGACCCTGCATCTCAGAATTCTCCTTCTCTACTGGATCATTTCCAACAGCACACAAACCTACTGTCTTAAAACCCGCACAAATCCTCTTTTGCTTCTCTCCAGATCCTGCCTCCTTTCTTTGACCCCCTGTCAAGCAAAACTCCTTGAAAGACTTGTCTAAATTCCCTGTCTTTGCTTCCTCATCGACCATTTTCTCGTTCACCCTAACCAACCTGGTTTTCATTCCCAAGGTCTCCAGGGGAACTGCTTTTCCCAAGATTTCTAACAACTTCCATGTTACCAAATCCATTGCCAGCTGTCACCCAGACTCTGCTGACCCCGCCCTCCTCCCGGAAACTCTCCTCATGGGTTCACATACCACACACCTCTGGTTCTCTTCCTGCTTCACCGGCTGCTCCCTTTTCATTTCCCATGCTGGGGGTCCCCTAATTTATTTTATCTCTAGACATCAGGGATCCCAGGTCTCAGTCCTCCATGCCCATCCCTTATTATTATTATTATTATTTTTTACTCTCTTCGATGACCTCATTCAGCGCTGCGATAGCTTTAAATACCACCATATGCTGGTGACTCCCAAACTGCCCTCTACAACTCACACGCACACACACAGAAACACACACAGAGTGAAATACTTTTGAATTTATGAATGTTTACTTATTTTAAAATTATATACTTGTACTGTTGCCTAATATATTGTATACATCATTTTTAAAAAAGAGATACAGATTAAGTAAACAAAATTTTAAATAGCTGGCTAGCCTCTGAAGGCATCACGCTGACAGCTCAGCAAGGTTTATTGTTAACAGTAGTGGCTGTGAATCATTTTTTTCAAATAGTCTTTTTGTTCATTGCTTCTAAGAGTCGGGCACGACTGAGCGACTTCACTTTCCCTTTTCACTTTGATGCATTGGGGAAGGAAATGGCAACCCACCCCAGTGTTCTTGCCTGGAGAATCCCAGGGACGGAGGAGCCTGGTGGGCTGGCGTCTATGGGGTTGCACAGAGTTGGACACGACTGAAGCGACTTAGCTTAGTAGCAGCAGCAGTGTTTTGGCTCACTTGTCAGAGCTGATTAAATCGTCACTGTTTCTATCTTGGGATATGGTTTGACAAGAGCTGGTACCAGGAGAGCAAGCTGTGTCAGTTCTGCGCTTCCCTGGGGCTCACCTGTGCCTGCATCGCTGGTCCTGCATCATGGGTCCAGGATTTCTACAAGAATTGTTGGAAGCTGCTTTCTGCTTCATGATGGTTTGTTTGTTTGAGACCAGATAATATAATCAGGAAACCTGTTCAATGAGGCGTAATTGAAATTCTTCTCGAGACACGGAAAAGAAGTGAGTCAGTTAGCACCTCCCCACTCACAGGTCTCTTTCTTGGGGACTTTGTGTCTTCACATGTGTGTCTGACTTGTGGAGATGTGGACTGACTGAGGGGCCAATCTCTCTTCTTTTTTAAACAGAAGAACTTAATATAGATATATTTTTCAGTTTTACTGAGATAGACATATAGCAAAGTATAAGTTTAAAGAGTACAGCATAAAGATTTGACTTACATGCATCATGAGATGATTACCACAGTAAGTTTAGTGAACATCCATCATATCAAATAATTACAACACTGAAGAAATATGAAAAGTTTCTCCTTGTGATGAGAACTCTTAGGGTTTACTCTCTTAACAACTATCATGTATAACATACAACAGTGTCAATTATATTTATCATGTTGTACATTATATTCCTAGTACTTATTTATCTTATAACTGGAAGTTTGTATGTATTGACCACCTTATCCAATTTCCCCTTCTCCTACCCTGATCTCTTTTTCTGTGAGTTTGTTTGTTTGTTTTTGAGTTATAGCTGACCTATGCATTGGAATAGGAAATGGCAATCCNTTCCTAGTACTTATTTATCTTATAACTGGAAGTTTGTATGTATTGACCACCTTATCCAATTTCCCCTTCTCCTACCCTGATCTCTTTTTCTGTGAGTTTGTTTGTTTGTTTTTGAGTTATAGCTGACCTATGCATTGGAGAAGGAAATGGCAATCCACTCCAGTGTTCTTGCCTGGAGAATCCCAGGGGTAGGGAAGCCTGGTGGACTGCCGTCTATGGGGTCACACAGGGTCGGTCACGACTGAAGTGACTTGGCGGCAGCAGCAGCAGCAGAGCACTGTGTTAGTTCCTGGTATATGACATAGTGATTCGATATTTCTATATATTTCTAAATGATTACTGTGGTAAGTCTGGTTTAGATACTAAACCAATGAACCTTTCTTTATGTCTTATTTTTTAGATAAAATTTAATATGCACAGATGTGAAAATGCTTTGTAAACTGATGAGGTGTAGTATTCTAGCTTGGAGACCACCAGCATAACAAATGCCTTCTCAATACCAACATTTGCATGGCCCCAAAGTTTCTTAAACTCAACATGTCAAACAAAACTTTTTCTTCTCCTCCCTCACTCCACACCAAAACCTTCATCTCTGTAACTGGCTTCCCTGTTTGCTCAGTTGATCTAGTTGAAAGCCTCAGTTTTCTTGACCTCTCTTGTTCTGTCATGCTCCTTATTGAATTCATTAGCAGATCCTGTCAGATCTGCCTTTTTACCTGAGTCTAACTAGTTTTCTCTCCTCTGTTTTTACTATTCTGTTTCAAACCACCACCATCTCCTCCCCAGTCTATTGCAATGGGCTCTGAATTGTTCACATTACCCTTGCCTGCCTTCTATCCGTTCTCCGCACAGCAGCCAGAAGATATTTTAGAAACATAAGTCAGATCATGTCCCTGCCCTATTCAAAACCTTCAGCACACTTTGAGTAAGAGCTAATTTCCTTACCGAGACCTTCAAGAATCTATGTAATCTGCCCCTTGCTTGCTTTTAGAGTTCATCTCCTATCATCCAGTGCCTTTCACTATGTTCCTGCTGCACTGGTTTTTTTGCTATCAGGCAAGACCATTGCAAAACTGTTCCCCTCAGTTTTGAGGGAACATTTCACTCTGATCTCTGCTCACAGAGGCCTTTCTGGGCTATTCTTCTAAAATAACACTCATGCAGACCACTGCTCTTTGCCTTACTCTCTTCCCTGTTTGAATTCTCTTTGCTGCACTTACCTCTCATTAGCATTCTACTATATATTTATTTGTTTGCCCATTTATTGCCCATATTCTCCACTAGAGCAAGAGCCCCTTTAGAGCAGGGCCATGTCTGTCTTCTCTGCTGTATCTCCAGCTCCTAAACCGTACTGGTGCTAAGTACTTAACTGAATAAATGAGTAGATGAATCTTCACAAGAACAACAGATGACATCCCGAGAATAGTCACCAACACTAAGAAAAAAGGGGGCCGGGGTAAATCTTTGGGGAAATGTTTACATTGAGGGCAAAAGAGACATTTTAAACGCAGTGAAATCAGTCCCGTTAACCAGACATGAAGAAAACATAGCATACCCTGGGAAGTCAACAAGGAAGGCATCAAGTTGGGCTCCTCTCTCTGCCTCAACTATAAGAAAGTTTTCAAATAGGAGACCTGAGAACACACCAAAACCTGGACAGATGCGACAAGTCAACCTCTTGGCCCAAGAGGGTGCTATCTCCTGTCACTCTGAAACACTCGTTTAAAAGGTGCTCGGATCGGGGTCCCTAGGCCACAGCACTGCCTCCGGTGCCGTTGCCTGTGAGCCGGGACAAAGCAGCAGTTCCAAGAGACCCTGGGAATTCGTGTGGGCTGCCTGAGGCTCTGCAGAAGGTAGGGCTTGATCCTTAAGAAAACAGTCAAATGCTGGGGAGTGACCTCTTTTACTAGGTTCACCATCTTAACCGCAGAGAGACCATAGTGTTTGTCCACAGCCTGAAATACTCAAAGGCCATGGTGTTGAAAAGAGGGCCAGCCTTCAGGTCTCTTTGTCACCATTAATCCTGGTCCCCACTGGTCTCTCCCTTTTGCATCAGAAAAGCTTTCTTTTTTTCTTTTTTTTTTTGAAGAGGAGGAGAAAACAGCTGTGCGGGATTGGAGAACGGGATTTTAATGGTCACTGAAGACACACAAAAGCTTTGCTATGATCGTGAAGTGTTCTGAGGGCAATTGACTCCTTTGTCTGGGGCAGCAAAACAAGCTGGCTGCTCAAGGAGAAAAGAGATGCAACTGGAACTGGGATGGAGGTCTCTTGAGGCCAGATCTTCAGCACATTTGCAAAGAGCTGTTTTCAGGCCTCTCTTCATGACATTTCAGAATTGCTTTTTAGTGTTTGGCTCAGTTTTACCTTGAGAAACAAATTAATCTGGAAAGTTGTTGGCATGGATTATTTTTGTAGGTCTGTAGGTATTTCTTTCTGGAAGGAAAATAGAAACTGTGAGTGACGAGCTTGTTAATGTGGAGCAGGCCTTTAACGCTGAGAAAAAAGAACCAGTGCTTTCTTTTCAGANCTCCCTTGAGAAATTGTAACAGATGTGGGTCATTGTGAGGCTTCCCAAAATGTAACCTTGGAAAAATAAAAAGGTTTTGGGGGGTGGGTGGTCAGTAGTTTTAAGGAGCAGTGGACATCCAGAACAGCAGGAGTCCATTCAGTTCCTCTTTGCAGTAGGAACCAGGTCATTTTTATTCACTCACAGAGGGGGTCTTTTTCTGACAGAGGAACTGTGATGGAACAGACCAAGCTGATCTGACTCCAAGTTATGATTCGTGGGGCTGTTGGAATCATTGTTGTCCATATGGGCACTGTCCCTTTAGGTGAACGGGTGTTACAAAAACAGCCTTTCCCACAATGGACATGGCCTGGGCTAGAGGAACCCCAGACAGCCTTGGTTTTATTTACTTCTTCCAGTTTTCATGACAGTTGGCTTGATAGAGTCATGAAGGGGTTAGCTCTCATTTACTGTCTGTTGTAGGCACTAGAATAGTTAGGTGGGACCCAGGATAAAAATCCATGAATTCCTAGTATGTAATTCAGCCCTGCTTTTCATGGGAGATGAGCTGAAACAGAGGAATTATGGAAACCATTATCCAATAGGGCCACATTTAGGGGTTAAGTCTGGAATTATAGGCTCTGCCTGCCACAGTTCAGTGCCTCATATCCACTATAATGTCATTTGCCAAAAAAGGAAGAGTTTAGTTCACTTATAATTTTTTAAAAAATATCATAAAATTAAATTTAAAAAATATATGAATATTATAAAAGAAATCCAAACAATATAAAAAATATTAAGATTTAGATTTTAGTGTAGACTTCCTTGATTGATATCTTTTCATTGTAAAAGTAATATTTGAAGTGGCATATTTCAGTTCACTATGATTTTTTTAAGTCTCATTTTTGTTTTCTTTAGATTATGGAGTAAATAATGAAAAGATTTTTATTACTGGTAATAGAGAAAAAGTACATATGCAAATTGCACTTGTAGGGTAGGATGAAAAGCAATATTACCCCTTACATTCAAAGGCTATAATAACTAATTTTATCATGTGATATTTTGTTTTGTAATTCTGGACAGCTTAGATATAAAAGAAAATGTGTTTATTCTAGTCAAGCTCCCCATATGCCCCATAGAGAATCCTTGCAAAGTCTGGAATTGTGATTCAGTTGGCGCTTTTGTTCAATGATCTTTTTCCTCTTTAAACTCAAAGCTCTTTATCTCATTGTAGGTGTATTTCACAGATTAGTTGTGGGACCCTGGCAAAATTATTTAATGTCTCTAAGTCTCTGTGAAATGATAGCTAATAATAGCACCTTGCTCCTTTGGGTTGTTTCCAGGACTAAGTGAGATAATGTGTGCAAAGCTTATCACACAGTTGCCGTGTCTATCTCCAGAGGATCTTCCTGACCCAGGGATCGAACCCGTGTCTCCTACATCTTGTGCATTGGCAGCTGGGTTCTTTATTACTAGCGCCACATGAGAAGCCCCAGTAGATCACAAGTAGTCAACAAATGTTAGCCATCAGAAAGCCTGTTTGATGGTTCTGATGATGTTGTTTAAGTATTAAGTAGGGAATCTACTTCAGTGTATTTACTTTAGGTTCATATCCTAAATGGAGAAGGCAATGGCAACCCACTCCAGTACTCTTGCCTGGAAAATCCCATGGGCGGAGGAGCCTGGTAGGCTGCAGTCCATGGGGTTGCTAAGAGTTGGACACCACTGAGCGACTTCCCTTTCACTTTTCACTTTCATACCTTGGAGAATGAAATGGCAACCCATTCCAATGTTCTTGCCTGGAGAATCCCAGGGATGGGGGAGCCTGGTGTGCTGCCATCTATGGGGTCGCACAGCATCAGACATGACTGAAGCAACTTAGCAGCAGCAGCAGCATATCCTAAAATAAGATATAAGATGTTTGTTGTTTAACAACACCAAAAAATATGACCAGAAGCATGGTTTATTAACTTCTTTGTAGTTTATTCTTTCAGGAGATGCTTACTAGGATTTGTTCTTTGTAATGTATTAACATTATTACAAATATGAAGCATCCTATTTTGTACCTCTCATCTGTAAGACACTTGAGATCACCCTCCCCCATAGCCAATAGTCAGTTCAGTTCAGTTGCTCAGTCATGTCTGACTCTTTGCGACCCCATGGACTGCAACACTCCAGGCTTCCCTGTCCATCACCAACTCCTGGAGTCGCTCAAACTCATGTCCATCGAATTGGTGATGCCATTCAACCATCTCATCCTCTGTCATTCCCTTCTCCTCCTGCCTTCAATCTTTCCCAGCATCAAGGTCTTTTCCAATGAGTCGGCTCTTCACATCAGGTGACCAAAGTGTTGGAGTTTCAGCTTTAGCATCAGTCCTTCCAATGAATATTCAGGACTGATTTCCTTTAGAATTGACTGGTTGGATCTCCTTGCTGTCCAAGGGACTCTCAAGAGTCTTCTCCAATACCACAGTGCAAAAGCATTGATTCTTTGGCACTCAGCTTTCTTTATGGTCCAACTCTCACATCCATAAATGACTACTGGAAAAACTGTAGATTTGACTAGAGGGACCTTTGTTGGTAAAGTAATGTCTCTGCTTTTTAATATGCCGTCTAGGTTGGTCATAGCTTTTCTTCCAAGAAGCAGGCATCTTTTAATTTCATGGCTGCAGTCACCATCTGCGGTGATTTTGGAGCCCAAGAAAATAAAGTACCCACAGCCAACAGAGAGTGAGCATTTCAAAACACAGCTTCTGGTCATATTCCTTGTCTTTCAGTGGCTCTTTCAGGATAAAATCCAAAGGCCTAACATTCAAGGACTTTTTCAATCTATTTTTTTTTTCCCCAAACTTTCTTCCTCCCCTTTCCTCCCATATGTCAGACATGAATCTTTACAACCTGCCCCTTTGCCTATCTGGGGAGCTCCTACTCATCCTTCAAGCCCTCTTGAAGATGTGGCCTCTTCTAGGAAGGCTTCCAGAATGCCACCAGCCTGAATTAATAGCACCTTCCTGTCTATTATTCCAATACCAATCCTATGTTCAGTGAATGATTTTCACCTTTATACTCCTGACAATCCCATGAAGTAGGGGATGTCATCAAGTGCTTGTGTTCAAAATTATTGAGGACCACTGTGACCCCTGCCCTCAAGGAGCTCAAGGTCTAGGGAAAGAGGACTGGTAAACGCCCCTAACAGAGGGTGACGGGGATCATGGCAGATGAGAGTGCACAAGGAAGCCAGAGATGGCACATGTTCTGTATTCAGGGGGATTGTATAGGAAAGTGTGAGGTCAGTGCCAGCAGTTGACCTTCATCCCCAGCACTTCTATCATCCTTCCTTGGGCTCTGTCCTCTCACTGACCAGATCATTTCCCCCTTTGGCTAGTCAGTTGCAGGGCTGGGACATATTACGACGGAGCACAGGAACGCTGTATTTTATGTCCAAATGGAACCTTCCAAAATGAGGAAGGGCAAATTACATGCGAACCATGTCCAAGACCAGGAAGTCCTGGGACCCTGAAAACCCCAGAAGCTTGGAATGTGTCTGAATGTGGAGGTAAGAATTCTGTCTGTCCCTTCTTACTCCTCCAGTCTCTGAAATCATTGTTGAGACAGAAGGCATAAATAACATCTTAATGCAGAAAATCTGTACTGCACCATGGAATTCCTACTGGTAGAAACTTTATTGGGCTCATCTTATTTGCTGAATAAATAAATGAAGACCTGACATAATACATTGGCAGAGAAAATGTGTATTTGTTGCAACTGCATGTTTCATCACTGTAAACAAATACCCTCTGAGACCTGAGTGATCAGCCAGTGTGGAGGGACTATCTGAAAGTGTCAAAAAATGGAGAAAGTAGCTCTGATTATTTCAAGATTTCATCTCAAAGCCACAGCTTATTTATTTTTTTCTTTAAAGTGGAGGATAATTACTTTACAGTGTTGTGTTGGTTTCTGCCATATAACAACGTGAATCAGCCATAAGTATACATATGTCCCCTCCCCCTTGAACTTCCCTCCTACCTCCCACCCCATCCTACCCCTCTGAGTCATCACAGGGCACCAAGTTGAGCTCCCTGGGTTATATAGCAACTTCCCACTAGCTATTTTACGTATGGTAATGTTTATGTTTCAATGCTACACTCTCAGTTTGTCCCACTTCCTCCTTGCCCCACTGATTTTTTAAAAAGTGTCCATCTGGCTATTTTGTTAAAACTCCGTGAAGAGTTTTTAATCATCTATAAAATATTAACTCTGGAGCCACACTTACTTGGGTTCTATGGGCTTTTTTTCCTATTTCACTGTAAATGTCTTTCTTAAACAGTGGAAGGGCCAGCTGCCCTGACACTCTGTGGGCTCAAATGGATGGTGTGATTTGATCTGGAAATTTTCGGGTGATGTCCAGGGCTGAGTGCACCGGGGCCCTGGTGGCCCTGCCTCTCTTTCTAGCAGCCTCTGGGGCCGACTTTCGTTCCCACCTTAATGACTCCAAACTCAACTACAGGACCTTTTCTGATTTAAAAATCAGATCCTCAGACTGACTGTGTGACTTCTAGCATAAACTTTGGCCTGTTATGAAATCCTAGAACCAATGGTAACATTGATAAGGAGGTACTTTGGGGCCATCTGTTCACACTTGTATGTGATCTCAATAATATACATATTTATAGTAAATAAGAACACTAGTAATAATAATTTATTGAATACTTACCTGCGTAAGGCATAATGCAGGCATTCATGGATAGTTCAGTGAATTACTCATGTGGTTGCTGTATCACTACAAAAACTTTATGAGGTTAAAGTGACTCATTCAAGGTCACACAGCCAAAGAGTAGAGGATTTAGAATCTGAACCCAGGTCTGACAGACTCCAGACTCCTCCCTCAGGTGTATTTGTTAAATACTGTTATATCTATAACTTATGGTTAGAAAGAAAACTGAAAATTAATAGAGGAGAGAGGATTAGGAATATAAGACAACAGATTTCTTTTTATAGCATCTTGCTAATGACAAGCTAATTCCTAAGTAAATGTATGCTTTTAGAAATCCTTTTGTTTATGGCTGTAATACTTGTCATAAACTAAAATAAATAAGGTATTTAAGGCTTCCCAGGCAGCGCAGTGGTAAAGAATCCACCTGCCAGTGCAGGAGATGCAGAAGACCTGGGTTCAGTCCCTTCTTTGGGAAGTCCCCTAGAGAAGGAAATGGCAACCCACTCCAGTATTCTTACCTAGAGAATCTCCATGGACAGAGGAGCCTGACAGGCTACAGTCCATGGGGCTGCAAAGAGTCAGACATGACTGAGAGACTGAGCACGCACACACACACACACATACACACAAGTGTTTAAATAAATGCCTCTGGGTCCCTCTGTTACTGTGGATGGGATTGGCTGTTTTTAGTAGACTAAATGAGGGAGGCCAGGACACTCCTCAATGTAAGGAGATGTAACTTAGTAAATAAAATTGGTAAAAACTGGTAGACCCATAACCAAGAGTCTTTTTATCCCAAGATGTAATCAGCTGGGTGACTGCAGGCAGCGAACCCTCTCTCTGCGGCCTCCGGACTGCAGCGGCTGCCTGGGCCCCTGTAGTCCTCAGCCTGCAGCACACTCAGGCCTGCTCCATGCTTCAGAAGGGTCAACACTTGTCTCCATCTTTGCCCTGTGGGTAAACATCAGGCACCCACATGCCACTTCATCGGGGTCAGCCGAAGGGCAGGACAAGGCTTCTGCTTGCTGAGGTGGGAGCCGAGGTCAGCACAGGTGGACAGGCCTGACCACATCTCTCTGATCTCACTTGCAGAGAGGTGCGGCAGGCTCTCCTCAGAGGCCTTGCTCACCTAGGGTCATTCCTCCCCCAGATCTGTGCCAACCTGGTGAATACTCTGCGGATGGCTTCACACCCTGCCAGCCCTGTGCCCGGGGCACATTCCAGCCTGAAGCCGGCCGCACTTCCTGCTTTCCCTGTGGAGGGGGCCTCCCCACCAAACACCCTGGAGCCACTTCCTTTCAGGACTGTGAAACCAGAGGTGAGGACTTGGCAGCTTGCCAAGTGGAATTTTCCTTTTGAGGACCAAGGGGTCTAGTATAGCTCCGAGCAAGCCCAGCCCGAGGCGCCCCATGTGGAACTCAGCAGCAGGGAGCTTAGGTCCCCAGGGAGATTCATTGCTGCGGGATGGGCAGGGAGCACAGGAACTGCCTAGACACGGGCCTCCTCGCCCTCCCACCTTGGCCCCTTTGGATGGAGCCAACTGCCAGGAGACCAGGGAGAAGCACGCAGGTTTAGTACCCAGCCTCCCTCTGCTCCTTCCTTCCAGGCTTCCTCTAGCGCCTCTCCCTTACCTAGAGCTCCCTGCTCCAGAACAGACCCTGTCCCTTCTCTGGAGCCTTACCTGCCTTCTGCCAGAGTTCAGCCTGGAGCCTGGGGTCAGCTCTGTGCCCCTCCATGCTCACAAGCTGCTGTGCACGAAGACAGAGCTGTGAGCTTTCGTATCTGATGGCACAGACCCTAAACTCAGAAGATACACCCATACCTCATTCCCTTTGTAATTTTCTCAGTGTCATGAGTCACAGGTCCCACCCAAGCTGGCTATTTAGGGAATTAAGTGTTGATTAGCCCCAGATTAGTAGGAAAGCAGTACCTCACTTGGAAATAAACATTTCTTTCATGAACTGTGAAATTTCTTGTGTTGCATTTGATAAAAAATAGTGTTGTTATTGTTGTTGTTCTCTCCACCCTCCCCCACTCCTGCAGTTCAGTGTTCACCTGGGCATTTCTACAACACCACTACTCACCGATGCATTCGTTGCCCAGCAGGAACATACCAGCCAGAATTTGGAAAAAATCATTGTGTTTCCTGCCCAGGAAATACCACGACTGACTTTGATGGCTCCACAAACATAACCCAGTGTAAAAGTAGGTTTCCGTCTAAGGCTTTTCACAATGTGCTTAAGAGGACAAGTGCCTGGGCCTACCTGGGGGTGGGAGATAGCAAGGGGTCCTTGGTTCATTCAGGACCACGGAGCCACTCTTTACCCTGCTCAGGGCTCTGCCAATCAGCTCTGGACCCTCAGGTGCTCACCTGTATCCATCCAGTCTACTTCTCCAGACAGGCAAGATGTACTGGCTGTAATTTCCTGCTAAGGGCAAGATGTCAGGTCAGCCCTGTTCAGCAAGCACTGTTTGAGGATCTGTACTGTGTCAGGCACTGCAGGCAGAATGAGTCCTTGGTTCTGCAGCAGCACCAGCTGTGGGATTGTGGAGGCAGCAGCCACGCCCTCTGTCTGGTGCTCTGCTGTGCTTAGTTGCTCAGACATGTCAACTCTTTGCAACCCCATAGACTGTATGTAGCCCACCAGGCTCCTCTGTCCATGGGGATTCTCTAGGTAAGAACACTGGAGTGATTGCCATATTCTCCTGCAGGGGATCTTCCCAACCCAGGGATTGAATTCAGGTCTCCCGCATTGCAGTCGGATTCTTTACTGACTGAGCCACCAGGGGAGCCCCCCTCTGTCTGGAGAGATGAGGAAAGGCTTCAAGAGGGTAGAAGAAGGTTTTAATGGGGGAGGTTGGCAGAGAGAAGAAGAATGAGCCTCAGACCCAGGAGAGCAACTGGGAGGGAGCACAGACTCAGGAGAGTAAAAGGCTTTATGGGAGGAAACCCCTGGACCTTATCATGGAATGTGCTGCAGGGAGGCTGAGCAGACCAGAAAAGGAGGCCTTATTGACCAGAAAAGGAAGAAAAACCACAACCTGAAAGGTGAGAGTTATCTTTTATTCAGTGCACAAAGCTGAGAACGTAAGCCTGGAATGCAGCCTCTCTGATAAGCTGTAAGGAACTGCTCCAAAGGGGCAAGGGAGGAGCCAGGATACACAGCAGTAAAGAGAGACCGTGTAGTTGGAGCATTAAAAGACTACTGTAAAGCTCAACATTCAGAAAACAAAGATCATGGCATCCGGTCCCATCACTTCATGGGAAATAGATGGGGAAACAGTGGAAACAGTGTCAGACTTTATTTTTTGGGGGCTCCAAAATCACTGCAGATGGTGATTGCAGCCATGAAATTAAAAGACGCTTAGTCCTTGGAAGAAAAGTTATGACCAACCTAGATAATATATTCAAAAGCAGAGACATTACTTTGCCGACTAAGGTCCGTCTAGTCAAGGCTATGGTTTTTCCTGTGGTCA
>SJYV01035071.1:1031703-1063970 GCA_006410875.1 Neotragus pygmaeus | reverse complement strand
GTCCATCTAGTCAAGGCTATGGTTTTTCCTGTGGTCATGTATGGATGTGAGAGTTGGACTGTGAAGAAGGCTGAGCGCTGAAGAATTGATGCTTTTGAACTGTGGTATTGGAGAGGATTCTTGAGAGTCCCTTGGACTGCAAGGAGATCCAACCAGTCCGTTCTAAAGGAGATCAACCCTGGCATTTCTTTGGAAGGAATGATGCTAAAGCTGAAACTCCAATACTTTGGCTACCTCATGTGAAGAGTTGACTCATTGGAAAAGACTCTGATGCTGGGAGGGATTGGGGGCAGGAGGAGAAGGGGACGACAGAGGATGAGATGGCTGGCTGACATCACGGACTCGATGAACATAAGTCCGAGTGAACTTCGGGAGATGGTGATGGACAGGGGGGCCTGGCGTGCTGCGATTCATGGGGTTGCGAAGAGTCGGACACGACTGAGCGACTGAACTGAACTGTTAATCAAAGAAAACCAGACATCTTAAGGAATTTAACACTTTTCTGTGTATGGGGAGATGCAAGCATCTGGGCTCACTGATATCATTCCTTTGGTATGCACCTCAGCTGTCTGGGCCAGTGCCCTCTGCTTTCTCATTCTGAGTCTCCTCAGGGTGCATCCTTTGGGGTGCCTGCAGTGTCTCATGGCTTGATGGTCCCAACATCCTTTGTTTACTGCTACTGCTATGGCAGGCAGCATTTTTTCACTGTGGTCTTGACTTCCAGGCTAGAGAGTTTGGTTTGTATTCTGTAGGAATGGAGAGATGAGTCATTCAACAACTTGTGTGGTTTGTTTGATTGTTGTATATAACCATCATGTGAAATCCTCTAGTAAAGGCCAAAAGGCAATCTAAGCTGATTCAGTGTCATTAAGACTGCCATGGAGGGGAGCAGAAGGCCTCTCCAAACTGGAAGAGTAGGGGATTGGAGGGGTGAATCATTGGAATTTATGACTGGAAGAGTATCTAGTTTTCTCTCTATCCCAATGAAGTCCTTTTAATAATATCCTCATAAGTAGCTGTCTAGTCTCTTTTTGGGAGAAGGCAATGGCAACCCACTCTTGCCTGGAGAATCCCATGGACAGAGGAGCCTGGTGGGCTGCCATCTATGGAGTTGCATAGAGTCGGACACGACTGAANTAAGGATCAGCTCTGGTTTGAACAGAACCCACTCTGGGCCAGCTGGTGGAGTGCTAACAAGCACACATGCTCAGCAATGCAGGCAGGTTAAGGAGAAAGGACATTGTTGACTCACCAGTGCCAGTTTCTAAGCAGGTATTTGGAGACACTAACAACAGACATGAAAAGATGTTTGAGAAAGTAAATAAAAGTGAACATAGCTTGATGGGGTGGAATGTGGGCATTGGAGTTAGGCAGGTTGGGTATCATCTCTTTTGTGACTTTGTGATGTTACCAACTCTAGGCTTCATTTTCTTAATATGTAAATGAAGGTAGATAATTATTAGACTTAATGTGAGAGTTCAGTGGGATAATTCATAAAGAACTTGGTTTGGTGCCTGGCACATAGTAAACGCTCAGCAAATATTAACTTATTATGATTGTGGCTTTTCTTATATGGAATCCTAAGGATGGGGAAAAAGACATGAGTTCTGGTCTTGTCTCTGCCACTAACTTGCTGTTTAACTTTGGGCAAGTTAGATGACCTCTGGTTTTACTTTCTTCTTGTTAAATGAAGGGGTGGCTGATGTGAGCCCTGGGGCCCTATATAATTCTGAAACTTGGGTGACAAACATTTACTAGGAACACAAAATGAACTAGATCCTGTCCTGGAGAGACTCATAACCTAGTGAGGGAAGAGTCATCTATTCATCATGAACTTGTTCAATTCATCCATGCAGCAAATATTTAATGAGCATCTACTATGCCAGGTATTGAGTGAAGAGCTGGAGATGCTGTGGTTAGTGACAGTCGTAAAATGTATATGGTGTTATAAATGCTACAATAGGGCATGTACAAGGTTCTGTGTGAGGACAGAGAAGGGGCGGCAGTTCACTTTGCATGGGTTTTTGGAGAGAATAAAGCAAAGTCTCAAGAGGTTTGAGTCACAAGAATTTGTAAGTTTTCTTATAAGTGGCAGGAAGAACATTCAGGAAAAGGAAATGTCATAGGTGAAATGATGGAGTACTTGGCATGTTGGGGACTGATGATTTGGCCAATTGGTAGGGTCCATGGGGCTCAGCAGTGAGATGAGAGTAGTAGGAGGCAGACTTAGGCTATGATGAGACTCAAGTGCCAAGCTCAGAAGGGTAGACCTAAGTTTATAGGGAGCCACTGAAGGTTTTCAGGTAGACAAGTATGAAAAGTTGGTGTTGTGGAAAGACAGTATTCTATGGAGTTCCTAAGAACACCTCACATAGTTTATTTCTAACATGTGATAAGATCTAGAATCGTCATCTTGGTGCCTAAAACATGTCAGATGCCAAGACAAGGGATCTCAGCGTCAGACTCCTAGATGGACACACATGCCTCCTGTGTGGCTCTGCTGGGACAGAATACCTCCTCTCCCCACAGGCAGCCAGCCCACAGCTGCCCCCATCTGGGATGAGGAAGGCACCCAAAAACCACAGAGAAGCCAAAACAAATGTCACTGGAGCTCACACACTTTAGTTCAGGCTGTTCTCAACTCTGTGACACATGAAAACATCTTGCTTTTTTAATTAAAAAAAATTCAAATAAAGAGTTGTCGCTTGAACCAGAGAAAATTACATATAACTCTGGTTAGGCTCGTGAGAATGGATCTGGCACGTCACAGCAGAAAACAGTTGAAAAATGCTGCTTTGGCCATGCAGAGCCTCTTAGGTCCTCACCAGAGCCTATTTAATATTTTTTCTCAACATATATTTCAGACAAATCTGATATGTGGTTCTAAACTCAGAAGAACAGCAGTTGCGTTGAGAAGGGGCAGCCAAGGCTGCTACAGACAAGCCCACCGGCCCGGAGAAGCAGGAGGGCCACAGCTGTGCTATCGTGTGCGGAACTCAGGACCAGTGCCAAGTGCGCTTGACCTGGCGCATTCCTTCCAGCCGCCCAGGCAGTAGATGTGGCTGCACCTCTTTCCTGATTTATAGATGAGGCCGCTCTGGCTTAGAGATTTAAGTAAGCGCCCGAGGACACAGGAGGACAAACTTGCAGGGCCTTTGCAGCTCCTGAGTTCTTACCTACAACACTGAAATGCTTTTCACATGACAACTGGAGCAGTGAGAAGACAGTCATTCTTAAAAGCAGAGGAAAGATTTAAAAAAAAAAATGGTGCTTTTGAGGACTTCCCTAATGGTCCAGTGGTTAAGGCTTCACGCGCCCAACCCAGGACTCCCAGGTTCAATTCCTGGTCAGAGAACTAGATCCCACATGCTGCAACTCAGACCCAGTGGAGCCAAATAAATAAATAAGAATTCAAAAAAAGATGGTGATCTGGAAGCCTTTGCGGTGGCAGACAGCTCTCCAGCATAGTGACAGGCATTCCTAATGGTAAACTCCTCATCAGAAGGGGCTAATTCTCTGAGGTAGAAACTCAACAACAGAGGAATTCAAGATTTTTTTTAAAATGTACCCTTATTCATATTTTATAGGTTTTGTATTCACCAAAATTAAAGGATAAGAAGAAAGAGACCAAATGAACAAAGGACCAGAGACATTATACAAACATGTATTCAGTTAGTAATCATGAGTATTATCCTATGAATTTCCATTTCCCATCACTTGACTAGGGGAAACTTTTTTGAGAACTCCTCCCACACAGTTCCAGTGATGTTCTTATGATTTGTTTGGTTTTGTTGCACATGATATGCATACAAAGAGGCACTTTTTTTCTGCCTGGAATTTTAAAGAGATTGTGCCTTGCATGTGCTTGATTTGAATTATCACTGTAGGAAATAGGCTAGACTTCGAAACGCTGCTGCATCAAGGAGGATGATGACTGAGAATTGAGCTTTGGGACTTAGCAATGTGAAGGTCACTGGGGACCCCAGCAAGCAGTTTTGGGGCAGTGGTGGAGGCCACTGTTGACTGGAATGGGTTTGAGATAGAAGGAAAAGAATAGAATTGGAGACAGTGAATGCTGACAATTCTTTCCAGGAGTTTTCCTACAATGGGGAGCAAAGACATGGGATGCAAGCTGGAGGGAGAAATAAGGTCAAGCGAAGGTTCTAAAAAAAACCCCAAAACTAGAGACACAATAGCATGTTTGTTATGCTGATGTGAAAGACTCGCAGAGAAAAGTCGTAATGTAGGAAAGGAAGGGCAGAATGACAGGAATAACGCCCTTGATTTGGTGAGAGAAGAGGGAGCTGGTGAGCAAAGTAGAGAGGGGAGCCTTGGCTGGATGCTCTGAGGGTTCATCTGAAGGAAAAGGATCAGGAGAGGGTGTACAGGTGCTGGTGGGTGACAGGAGGCGGGGGAGAGTCTGTGGGAGTCTCTGATTGGCTTCTTAGTATCAGAGGGGTCATTGTTCTCATGGCAGCTGTGTTACCCACCAGGGTTCTTGGCCTTCCCCGATCATTCCTAGAGGCCAGACAAGAAATTCAGGCAAGGCTTTACTGGGGCCCCGCTGGAGTGGCCAGGGGAGGGAGAACAAACAGATTCCCTTGATTGCTTGCTAGCTGCTCCCCACTCCCCAAGAGAGTGCAAGCTTGTTCCTTATATGGGGTGAGGGAGGGGGTGTGTCCAGGGGTTGGGCTGGAGGGGTGGCTTCGGTGTTTTGCCCACCCCTTTAGTGGTTTTGTATGCCATGGGCAGTAGCCTGCTTAGTACTCTTGCCTGGAAAATCCCATGGGTGGAGGAGCCTGGTGGGCTGCAGTCCATGGAGTCGCGAAGAGTCGGACACAACTGAGCGACTTCACTTTCACTTTTCACTTTCATGCATTGGAGAAGGAAATGGCAACCCACTCCACTGTTCTTGCCTGGAGACTCCCAGGGACGGGGAGCCTGGTGGGCTGCCATCTATGGGGTCGCACAGAGTTGGACACGACTGAAGCGACTCAGCAGCAGCAGCTTCAAAAGTGGCAGCTGGGTTTTTTGGTCTCCTTGTATCTTTGGGGTCGAGAGTTTGCCCCAACTGAGTATGCGTGCCGTTATTTTTAGTCCCATACAGTTTCTTTGTATTTTGTTCCAGGAGTGGTATGTCTAGGTGCAAGCATTGCAGCACTGCTGTACAGAGCCCCAGGTCCCAGCCGGTCTCAGCTGCAGAAGGGGCATTTCCCAGAACATTATTTGAACAATTAAAGAAAAGAGTGAGCTTGGAAATAACTAAACCATAGCAATAAAAAATATGTCCTTTTTTCAAACAGAGGACTACCAGGAGCTCATTGAAGACATAGTTCGAGACGGCAGGCTCTACGCGTCTGAGAACCATCAGGAAATACTTAAGGTGAGTATGTACCTAGGTGGGCATGGCAGTTACCCATGACAAGCGCCACAGAGGAGAGTTTCCTGTCCCACCACGTTGCTGCTTTCAGACATTGAGCCTGCTCTGGGCTGAGGGCAGTTTCACATCTTCACCAGACTTAGTTTCTTTAAAAACAACTACAGGGAGTTGTTTTTAATGTTGTCGAGTGTTTATTGTGTTGTTTAGTCGCTAAGTCGTGTTTGAATCTTTTGTGACCCCATGGGCTGTAGCCCCACCAGGCTCCTCTGTCCACGGCATTTTCCAGGCATACTGGAGTGGGTTGTCATTTCCTTTTCCAGGGGAGCTTCCCAACCCAGGGATGGAACCCGTGTCTCCTGCATTGGCAGGTGGATTCTTTACCACTGAGCCACCAGGGAAGCTGTTTTTAGTGTTGTCAAGTAAAGTTGTATTTTTTAATCTAGAAATATGAGGAAGAGCAGTGGGAAACTTGTTTATCATAAATCCAAGCCAGCAGCAAATCATGTTTTCATGTTTATTCTCCAAATAGTTGATGAGTCTTGGCTCCTTGTTCATCCTTCAAGCCTGAAGTTCACCAACTTTCAGATACTTATAAGTATAAATAAACACTTGCCACATCACTAACCCTAAAAATATCCCCCAAATTCCAAAGTTATCATGTGATTTAGAAAAACAATTTTTTACATATTAAGTTTTCTGTTATGAAACTAATATGTGCTTTTTAAAGATCCTTGGGGAGAAAAAAACTGGAAAAAAGGATAAAAATCAGAGGAAACAATTTTCACAAAGTGTTTTTCAGCCTATCAACTTGCTGTCTCACAGTGGGGCATTATAGTTCCATTGGCAAAATGTCATCATATTTAAATATTTTGGCCCAGTAACAAAAATTCTTTTCTTTTTAGGATAAGAAACTGATCAAGGCTCTGTTTGATGTCCTGGCCCACCCCCAGAACTATTTCAAGTACACAGCCCAGGAGTCCCGGGAAATGTTTCCACGATCCTTCATCCGATTACTCCGTTCCAAAGTGTCCAGGTTTTTGAGGCCTTACAAATAAGACTGCCCACATGCCACTCGACACAATGTTCAGCCTGTGGGCTGGCAGGACACAGCCATCTGCTTCTGCAGCCAGCATAGATGGATAATGCTGCCTCTAGTAGCAGTGACTGGTTAGAGTTCAATTTTTATAGATAATACAGATATTTTGGTAAATTGAACTTGGTTTTTCTTTCCCAGCATTATAGATGTGGACAGAGAATGGGTTTGAGTCTTACCTGCTTCTCATTGGTGTGGGCAGCCGTCTTGGATACATTAAGGGCTGGCTGAGCTGGATTTCAGTCAGCTTAGGTGAGACTCACCTGTCCTTCTCAGTCCTCGCTTCTCCTCGAGGGGGCTGCCTTGTCTGAAACTTCAGCTTCTTCCAGCATAGCCCTCCCTAAGGGAGCCCTTTGTACTCAGGTGTTGGCTCTGACCAGGCAGAGCAGGAAAGCGAGGAGGAAGGGAAAGGGAGCCCTCCAGACACCGTCCACCTCCCCCTGACCTGAGACCTGGGAGGACCCGGTTTTCTCCACAGCCTTCTCCAGTCTGTGTGACTTAAATTTGATCCCAGCAGCTTGGATTCCAAGCAAGCAGAGATCACGAAAAAAATACTTAAAGCAGAAAGAATTAGAAATAAAAAGGTAGAAACTCAACACTTCCACAGACATCATAATGTGGACCTGTGGATGACCTTCCATGTTGCCAGTTTCTATCTCGTAGCAAATGCACACCTGCAGCGGTGCCTTCTGGGCACCGAGGCAGGGCCTGGACAGTTCAGATCCCACGTGATCTCCCGATGGATGTGACTCCATCCATCACGAAAAGGAGAGTCACACACCCTGAGTCAGTACCGCCAAGGGTCCTCCTTCCAGCTGGGCTTCCCACCACGGGGCGGTGGGGAGATCCCACGGGAAGGTGGGGCGGTGGAGGTCCAGGTGGTGGCGCTATGGCCCAGCCTGTTACGCTTGCCTCCCTTCCCCCGCTCCAAGCTCAGAGACCGACTGAGAGCGTGAGCTGCACGGCTCAGGGTGGCCTCACTCGCTCAATGTTACACCACCGCCAGAAGCAGCTGCACTAACCCCAGCCCCTGAGTACTGCAGAATCATCTCACTTTCCGTGAACACGGTGGGACCTCACAATCATCTTCTCCCACAGGAATCCGATTTTTAAATACTATTGAATTTTTAAAAACTGAAATCCACAGGCAAAAACCTCATTACAGTGAATTAAAAAATTCTACCAAACAAGCTGCCGTTTCCCTAATGAAAGGGTTGCCTACAGGCAACCATATTGTTTTATTTCAGTAACTGACTAACTCCACACACAATCAGTTCTCTACACCAAAGTACCAAAAAAGATGATCAACAAATATTTCTGAAGAAAACAAAGATTATTTCATTGTTGAATTCACTTTTTACCTCAGTGATTTTTTTTAACCTATAAGCAATATTGACTTTTTTAAAGCCCTTAATCAAAGCTTTTAAATTTATTTGAATGGTCCTAAATACCCTTTTCTAAGTCTCTCATGAAAAACTTGAACATCTTCATTTTTAAAGGTATCATTAATACAAGTCCTTGTAATTTATNGAAGAAAACAAAGATTATTTCATTGTTGAATTCACTTTTTACCTCAGTGATTTTTTTTAACCTATAAGCAATATTGACTTTTTTAAAGCCCTTAATCAAAGTTTTTAAATTTATTTGAATGGTCCTAAATACCCTTTTCTAAGTCTCTCATGAAAAACTTGAACATCTTCATTTTTAAAGGTATCATTAATACAAGTCCTTGTAATTTATAATGCCGGAACTTGGCCTATATTTCTGAGTCTGACTATAGTATGAAAATTCAGATGTAACATAACATGAGTTAGTGACCTGACCGATGGGGCTGTCTCTTATACACATCTCTGAAGTTCACCAACTTTCAGATACTTATAAGTATAAATAAACACTTGCCACATCACTAACCCTAAAAATATCCCCCAAATTCCAAAGTTATCATGTGATTTAGAAAAACAATTTTTTACATATTAAGTTTTCTGTTATGAAACTAATATGTGCTTTTTAAAGATCCTTGGGGAGAAAAAAACTGGAAAAAAGGATAAAAATCAGAGGAAACAATTTTCACAAAGTGTTTTTCAGCCTATCAACTTGCTGTCTCACAGTGGGGCATTATAGTTCCATTGGCAAAATGTCATCATATTTAAATATTTTGGCCCAGTAACAAAAATTCTTTTCTTTTTAGGATAAGAAACTGATCAAGGCTCTGTTTGATGTCCTGGCCCACCCCCAGAACTATTTCAAGTACACAGCCCAGGAGTCCCGGGAAATGTTTCCACGATCCTTCATCCGATTACTCCGTTCCAAAGTGTCCAGGTTTTTGAGGCCTTACAAATAAGACTGCCCACATGCCACTCGACACAATGTTCAGCCTGTGGGCTGGCAGGACACAGCCATCTGCTTCTGCAGCCAGCATAGATGGATAATGCTGCCTCTAGTAGCAGTGACTGGTTAGAGTTCAATTTTTATAGATAATACAGATATTTTGGTAAATTGAACTTGGTTTTTCTTTCCCAGCATTATAGATGTGGACAGAGAATGGGTTTGAGTCTTACCTGCTTCTCATTGGTGTGGGCAGCCATCTTGGATACATTAAGGGCTGGCTGAGCTGGATTTCAGTCAGCTTAGGTGAGACTCACCTGTCCTTCTCAGTCCTCGCTTCTCCTCGAGGGGGCTGCCTTGTCTGAAACTTCAGCTTCTTCCAGCATAGCCCTCCCTAAGGGAGCCCTTTGTACTCAGGTGTTGGCTCTGACCAGGCAGAGCAGGAAAGCGAGGAGGAAGGGAAAGGGAGCCCTCCAGACACCGTCCACCTCCCCCTGACCTGAGACCTGGGAGGACCCGGTTTTCTCCACAGCCTTCTCCAGTCTGTGTGACTTAAATTTGATCCCAGCAGCTTGGATTCCAAGCAAGCAGAGATCACGAAAAAAATACTTAAAGCAGAAAGAATTAGAAATAAAAAGGTAGAAACTCAACACTTCCACAGACATCATAATGTGGACCTGTGGATGACCTTCCATGTTGCCAGTTTCTATCTCGTAGCAAATGCACACCTGCAGCGGTGCCTTCTGGGCACCGAGGCAGGGCCTGGACAGTTCAGATCCCACGTGATCTCCCGATGGATGTGACTCCATCCATCACGAAAAGGAGAGTCACACACCCTGAGTCAGTACCGCCAAGGGTCCTCCTTCCAGCTGGGCTTCCCACCACGGGGCGGTGGGGAGATCCCACGGGAAGGTGGGGCGGTGGAGGTCCAGGTGGTGGCGCTATGGCCCAGCCTGTTACGCTTGCCTCCCTTCCCCCGCTCCAAGCTCAGAGACCGACTGAGAGCGTGAGCTGCACGGCTCAGGGTGGCCTCACTCGCTCAATGTTACACCACCGCCAGAAGCAGCTGCACTAACCCCAGCCCCTGAGTACTGCAGAATCATCTCACTTTCCGTGAACACGGTGGGACCTCACAATCATCTTCTCCCACAGGAATCCGATTTTTAAATACTATTGAATTTTTAAAAACTGAAATCCACAGGCAAAAACCTCATTACAGTGAATTAAAAAATTCTACCAAACAAGCTGCCGTTTCCCTAATGAAAGGGTTGCCTACAGGCAACCATATTGTTTTATTTCAGTAACTGACTAACTCCACACACAATCAGTTCTCTACACCAAAGTACCAAAAAAGATGATCAACAAATATTTCTGAAGAAAACAAAGATTATTTCATTGTTGAATTCACTTTTTACCTCAGTGATTTTTTTTAACCTATAAGCAATATTGACTTTTTTAAAGCCCTTAATCAAAGTTTTTAAATTTATTTGAATGGTCCTAAATACCCTTTTCTAAGTCTCTCATGAAAAACTTGAACATCTTCATTTTTAAAGGTATCATTAATACAAGTCCTTGTAATTTATAATGCCGGAACTTGGCCTATATTTCTGAGTCTGACTATAGTATGAAAATTCAGATGTAACATAACATGAGTTAGTGACCTGACCGATGGGGTGAGCTGAACTGCACCATTCTGTCCAAGCATGTTAGTAACTATACGCTCAGGACTGTCTGGTTCTGTACTGCTGATTTCATAAGAAGGCAGCTGATGGCAATACCTGGGGGTTGGAAGGAGGCTGCATAAACCTGGTCTCTGTGAAACATCCTCCAGGAGCCGGACCATGCACAAGCCACTGAGGCCCTTGTGAAACTTCCTGTCTATACCCATCAACCACTCTGAGAGACTCTGTGGCCCCATTGGAAGTCTGGTGGGCAAGGGCTACTGATACTATCTGCTAAATCAATAAATAGTTAACTAATATCGCCTCTTTGCCTTAGGGTTGCACAGTGACAAGACAGCACAAGGTCTTGTCATTTTAGAGCTTACCATTTAGAGGGAGGAGACAGACAATGAACGAATCAACAAGAATAGTATCAGCTAGTAGTAAATGCTATGTTGAAAAATAAAATAGGTTAATATAAGGGATGATGGTGTGGCTGTTTTAGGTTTGGGAATCGTGAGGGTCCTTCTGGGTAAATGATTTTTCAACTGAAAAAAAAAAAAAATGGCAAGAAAGAATCAGCCTTGGGCCAATCAGGGGGAGGAACATTCCAGAGAGAAGAAAGTCAGGTGCAAAGGCTATCCAGGCAGGAAAAAGCATGTGTGTGGATCACAGACTAGTGAGAAGTCAAGTGGTTTGAGATGAGGCCTAGAAACTAGACAGGGCCAGAGCACACTGGGCTTTGGAATCCAGAATGGGGGCTGTGGGCTTAATTCTAAATATGTTGTGGAACTTTTGGAAGGGGTTTAAACAGAAAAGCGGGGTGATCTGATTTATGTTTTTAAAAGAGAGCTCTGGTTACTATATGAAGAATAGGTTTTAGAAAGCAGGCATGGAGGCAGAGAGCAATTAACAAATTATTGCTACCAACCAAGCAGCCATCCAGCAGGAGGTGAGGCTCTCTGGGCTAAGACAGTCACAGTGGAGAGGACAGAACAGAAGGATCGTGGACATGTTTTGGGAGAGAGTCCCCAGAACTTCCTGACGATTGGATGGAAGTTAAATGGAAAGACAGCAACTGAAGGTGACTTCTAGTTGCCCAAATAACTGGTAGATGAAGATTGCAGAAGGAGCAGGTCTGGGACATGTGATAATTCAAAAACCTGTCTATAAATTCTCTGATGCTTCTTCCATGGAAAGTTGGGGGTCTTTTACCCCTCCCCTTGAATCTGGGATCTGTGATTGATGAACCAATACTCTATGGCAGAAATAACATTTTACCAGTTCGTGGATCCGGGACTTAAAATATTGGCAATCTCCACTTCCTCTCCTTGGGAAACTCACTGGGCCTTCAGTCACTGTACCTTGAGGAAGCCATAGCAGCTGGTGGAGAGGACCCGCACCCAAAGCCTAGTTAGCAAAACTTGCCAGCTAGGGGATTTTCCAGCTGATGCTTTGCTGAGCAGTTCCCACTGAACCATACCCAAATGACAGACTTGTGAGCAAAATCAATGATTATTATTAAGTCATATTGATTTATTATGCAATACAATCCTGGAAAAGAAGATAAGGTCAAGAATTCAATTTTGTCCATTCTAAGTATGAGATGTCTATCAGGTAACCAAATAAAGAGTTCAAATAGGCACCTGGTTCTACGAAGTCCCAGGAGAGCTTGGGGCTGGAATATGAATTTTAATATCACAGGATAAAGGATAAGACAGATTGAGGTCACCTGGGAAAAGTATGTAGATAAGAACAGACAGCTCTGAATTCTGGGGGTCCCTGTGTGGACAGAACTTATCGGAGCCGTTGATTAAGTCAACAGGAAGAGGTCAGAGCTGAGCTTTGCCTTCTCAGAACTGAATGGGAGAAGAGTCTGAACACGCCCTTCCCTGCAGCTGTGGATGTTGTTCTCAAGCTATTTACTGAAGTGCTGCTTTTGTGGCTGTAGCCACCCCCTTGAGTTTCCAGTGCTAATAAAAGAGTGCTTGCCGCTTCACACAAACAGATGATTATCTTCACTCTGGAAAACTGCTTCCTCTGAATCACCCTCGGAGTTGTTAAGTGTGTCGTCTGTAGGTACTCACTGGATTTAGGTTCGCAGGTGATTTTATAGTTGTCATGTGGGAACTTGGGAAAGGCAGCAGCTATACAGCACGGAGATTTGTGGATCTTTGCAGGAAGATGAGCCAGGGCTGCTGCCTGCTGCCCTCCACTGCAGACTCCCGCAGCCTGCTGGGAAGCAGGGGGCTCCCACACCCAGCCCAGCCTCCATCTCCTCCTCAGCTCAGGAGACAAGCCTCGGGCTGGGGCTGTCAGTATCTCCGCTTCCTTTCACGCAGCAGGATGGAGGCCGGGAGTCTTACCCGGCTGCATCACTCTTGGTCAGTGTTTGGGAGGCATGTGGATTGGGTGAGCCTCGAGTAAAGCAGTTCCTTACCGAGTCAAGAGGACCTTGTCACCTGGGGCTTTCTTTTAGGCAAGGCATCAACTGACTCTGAACCCAGGTCCTGAGCATGGCCAGTAGGGGCCCATCCAGAAGCAATCTGAAGCCATGGTATGGCTTTCTCTCTGTGTCATCTTCTACTCCAGGGGCTTGTGAACCCAGCTCAGGGATGTCCTGGGTATTTGTGGTACCCTGCTTCCTTCTCCCTTCAGGCAGTCCTGATTGGCCTACGGGAGACAAACCTCAGGGCCCTGATAGTCCAACAAGGCTGCTTCTATGATTGACAGCTACAAAGACATAACCACATAGCAGGGATCACTTTCCAGAGAACACAGCAGGATTGAAATAGATTTAAAAACTGAAAGCACTCTAATTCACAGGCAGGATGCTCTAGTAGAATAAAACCCATCTGCCATAAACAATGATCATAACTCAGCATCACTTGATTTTCAGAGTATCTCATTAGGGGAATGTGCCTACAGATCTTAGTTTCTAATAATTCTTTGTTATGGTTTGCTCATTCATTTGTTTTTATATGTTTACTGAGGGCTTAGAAAGTATTAGGTATTGAGAAGCTGGTGATACTGTAGTGGGAAATATGCTCTTGTCAAGTTTAGATTCTAGTTGGGGGAAACAGAAAATATGTATATAGTAAAGTCAGGGGTGATAACTTGTAGAGAAAATTTAAAAGAGTGAACATATAGAGAATGAGGAGGTGGTGGGAGGGAGTTGCTGCTTTAGATAGGATGAGCTCATCATTGGAATCGTGAATCCAGTTCCCTCCCAGGGCGCTCGCTCCTTAAACCAAGCCTGGAGGCACTGGCCCTGGCGGGTTCCTCTACCTACCCAGCAGGAGCTTGACAGTTGGTCTCAGGCCAGGCTGACCGGAGCTCCAAGTAGTGAAGAGGCGTTTTGCAATTCCTAGAACAGGCGCCACCTAGTGACTATAAATGGGATCCACCTGCGTTTCAGTCATCCCACTGCCTTGAAGCTTAAATGACATGGGGGCTTAAATGCTCAAAATTCAAGACAAAATGTTACTAATGGGATGCTGGGGGCTAGGGCTGTGGTTTGATAACAGATTAATTGCATGTTGAATGTATCTGTTTAGATCGTTTCCTTCTCTCTGCCTGTCCCAATGACTAATGACCAGGTAAGAAGTTATTGATCTTTGCATGCGTGCATATGTGCCTGTGTGCTCAGCCGCCTAGTCGTGTCCGACTCTGCAATACTGTGGACAGTAGCTCACCAGGCTCCTCTGTCCATGGAATGTTCCAGGCAAGAATACTGGAGTGGGTTGCCATCTCCTCTTCCAGGGGAACTTCCCAGGGATCAAACCCACATCTCCTGCATCTCTTGCATTGGCAATGTGGAAAGCCCACATTGATCTTCAGGTCCTTTCAAACTATCAGCAATGCTCTGAATCATGTCCATGTCCAAAGACACACACACACTGCATTCATTCATTCATTGTTATGGTTGGATACATATTCCTGAGACAGGAGGAAGAAGGACTTGAAAGAATGAGGGGGAACAATTATTCACAAATTGTAATCTTGTGTCGGAGAACTTTTCCTTTCAAGAGCTACCACTCTCCACTGACTTGGACTGTCCTCTGATCCTCTGATCCTATATTCTTTTTTAAAATTTTGTTTGCTTATTTGCTTTTATTATATATAATATATATTGTTTGTTTGTTTGTATTAGCCACACCACGTGACTTTGGGATCTTAGTTTCCCATCCAGGGATGGAAACCAGGTCCATGGCAATGAAAGCCTGAGTCTTAACCACTGAACCACCAATGGTTCAGTTCAGTTCAGGGAATCCCCTGATCCTATATTCTATCCTAGGGCTGAAGGATAACTTGGAGGCACAGTTTGGAGTTTTCCACCTTTCCCTTATGCAGTGCAAAAAGCAGAAATACAAACCTGTCTCAAATCTGAGCTTTGTTGCTTGCTTTGCCTTATTATACACATTTTGTGGTTGAAAAAATTTAATAATTTCTGAGCAGAAAATGGAACCAATATCCCAGGGAGGACAGAGCCAGCAATGTGTGAGGACACAGTCACAGCCAGCAGCAGAGTGTGGCGGGAAGGAGTGTGAGGTAGGGGTGAACCCTGGCCAGGCTTGCTGGGCTCAGCTCTCTGCAGCCTTGTGTGTAACTCACTGTGCGTGGCCGCGAACTGGCCATCGTTACCCAGTGCCAGTGCAGCTGCAGTGAATGTTGCCTGGCCATCGATGGAACTGTGGACAACATGGCAGGATGGCAATGGTGGCAAAGCAGGAATGTGCGGCCAGAACCTCAGTGTTAGATCCAGAACCTCAGTGTTAGATCCAGAACCTCAGTGTTAGATCCGGGTGACTTNTATGTGCCTGTGTGCTCAGCCGCCTAGTCGTGTCCGACTCTGCAATACTGTGGACAGTAGCTCACCAGGCTCCTCTGTCCATGGAATGTTCCAGGCAAGAATACTGGAGTGGGTTGCCATCTCCTCTTCCAGGGGAACTTCCCAGGGATCAAACCCACATCTCCTGCATCTCTTGCATTGGCAATGTGGAAAGCCCACATTGATCTTCAGGTCCTTTCAAACTATCAGCAATGCTCTGAATCATGTCCATGTCCAAAGACACACACACACTGCATTCATTCATTCATTGTTATGGTTGGATACATATTCCTGAGACAGGAGGAAGAAGGACTTGAAAGAAGAAGGACTTGTAATCTTGTGTCGGAGAACTTTTCCTTTCAAGAGCTACCACTCTCCACTGACTTGGACTGTCCTCTGATTCTATATTCTTTTTTAAAATTTTGTTTGCTTATTTGCTTTTATTATATATACCTATATATTGTTTGTTTGTTTGTATTAGCCACACCACGTGACTTTGGGATCTTAGTTTCCCATCCAGGGATGGAAACCAGGTCCATGGCAGTGAAAGCCTGAGTCTTAACCACTGAACCACCAATGGTTCAGTTCAGTTCAGGGAATCCCCTGATCCTATATTCTATCCTAGGGCTGAAGGATAACTTGGAGGCACAGTTTGGAGGTTTCCATCTTTCCCTTATGCAGTGCAAAAAGCAGAAATACAAACCTGTCTCAAATCTGAGCTTTGTTGCTTGCTTTGCCTTATTATACACATTTTGTGGTTGAAAAAATTTAATAGTTTCTGGGCAGGAAATGGAACCAATATCCCAGGGAGGACAGAGCCAGCAATGTGTGAGGACACAGTCACAGCCAGCAGCAGAGTGTGGCGGGAAGGAGTGTGAGGTAGGGGTGAACCCTGGCCAGGCTTGCTGGGCTCAGCTCTCTGCAGCCTTGTGTGTAACTCACTGTGCGTGGCCGCGAACTGGCCATCATTACCCAGTGCCAGTGCAGCTGCAGTGAATGTTGCCTGGCCATCGATGGAACTGTGGACAACATGGCAAGATGGCAGTGGTGGCAAAGCAGGAATGTGCGGCCAGAACCTCAGCGTTAGATCTAGAACCTCAGTGTTAGATCCAGAACCTCAGTGTTAGATCCAGAACCTCAGTGTTAGATCCGGGTGACTTGGTTGGAGGAAGGCAGTTTTTAGCAGCCACATCTGGCACCAAAGCTGAAGTTTTGAGTGATGTGAGTATAACTAGAAGAGGCTTGGTAAATCATCACTCAGGGTTTCCAACGAGGAACTGAGGGGACTCAAACAGCATGAGTCACCAGGTAGTCCCCCTCTCAGTATTCTTAATGTATTTTTCTGAGAATACATTCATTTTCTTTATCTAAATGCAAGAGTTCTCTAAAATCTATATTTCATAATGTTCATTTTCTCCAAGACTCCCATTATATCCTCTGCAGTACTTGGATTTGTCCTCTACATCTGCCACTTCAAAGCTGTGTGACCTTGCACAAGTTACTTGACCTCTCTGTGCCTCAGTTTCCTTATATAGTATCTCTTTTTTTTGGTCTGGCTATTGATTGTGGAAACTGATAAACATCTTTTACTATTGTGATTATGTAACTGTTATTTGTTTTAGTACCATTGTATCATGATTGGTCAACAGAAAATAATAGAATTCTATATCACTAAATCTAAAAACAGAAGAAAAAAATATAAAATAGTCCTTGCTGGATAGGGTTTTGTGAAAATAAAATGAGTTCAAACATGGAAAACTCTTGGAAAACTGCCTAGAAGGTAGTATGGACTCAATAAATTTTGGCTATCATCATTATCTTCCACTACTTGAGACTAGAGAAGTTAAATCCAAGATACATTTTTAAAATGGGTTCATAATCTGCTAGTTTCTCCCATTTCACTGAAACAGAAATCCTTTGGTTACCAGCTTTCTGGTGGGATGTGTTCTAGGAACACATTAGAGCTTGAATTACAGCTTGAAGAATTAGAGCTTGAAGTGGGAATGAAAGGCCATAATGTCAGACTTGGGTTCTCTCCCACATGATTTTCTGAAAACCCTAGACTCCTGAACTGGAAAGGAGAAATGTGGTCTTCCAATCTCCCAAACTATCTCTCTCTGGTTAGAAACAGCACCTATACACAGAGACCTGTCGACCCTTCATCTTTTCTTATCTCCAGCCCTCACCCTGTGATGTGTGGGGATGGCAACACACCTCCTTGCTGAGCTCAGAATCACACATTCCCCAGAACTGCTCCTTTCAAGTTTAATGTTTCCAGTGTGAAGAGGTCCAGCCTTTCTTCACTCCCAAGAGGCTGTGCTCAGGGCTGTAGGCAAATAAGACCAATGAAGACACCTACTTTGGCAGGGTGTGAATTCCACCTGAACTGAGTAATTTGCATGAGCTCTTGTGGTCAGTGGGACAAAGTCCCTGATGAGACTGGAGGACATAGGCCTGGCCAAGGTGGTCTGAGCTATCATGCAGCATATGTCTTGGAGGGCACAGAACTCAAAGTGAAGTGTGCTAATGGAGTGTAGACAGCCTGAAAAGAGAGAATTTCACCTTTCAAAAATGCATAAATGGGAGAGGGGGAAAGGCAGTAATTAGACAGTGCAGAAATCAAGCAATACCTTGATGAGATGATCAAAATCAGCGTCTTCATTAAAAGGCAGATGGACAACGTGTGGCTTTGGAGGAGCACGACATCACCTAAACAGTACTCAGGCCAGGAATACAACCCTAACTGGGCAAACACAAAGTGAGAAATACTCTATTGTTTAAAAGAGAGGGGAGTTGAGATACAAATAACTTGCACATCAAGGAAATTTCAAAGGACATAATCAAGAAAGTAAAAAGGCAACACATAGCACAGGGAAAATTTTGCAAATCATTTACCTGGCGAAGGACTTGTAGCTAGAATATATAAAAGCTCTTACAATTCAATAATTAAAAGACAAATAACTCAAAATTATCTGAAGAAATATTTTTCTAAAGAAGATAAATGGCCAATAAGCACATGAAAAAGATGTTCAACATAATTAGCCATTAGGGAAATGTAAATCAAAGCCACAATGAGACACCGTTTTTTTAATACCCACTAGGTTGGGTATAATGAGACAGACAAGTGTTGGTGAGGGTGTGGAGACACTGGAATGCTCATACACTGATGGTTAGGATGTAAAACGGCATAGCCATTCTGGAAAACAGTCTGTTAGTTTCTCAACAGATTAAGCATAGAATTACCTTGTGCTGTGCTTAGTCCCTCAGTCATGTCCAACTGTTTGCTATCCCATGGACTGTAGCCTGCCAGGCTTCTCTGTCCATGGGGATTCTCCAGGCAAGAATACTGGCATGGGTTGCCATGCCCTTCTCCAGGGGATCTTCCCAAACCAGGGATCGAACCAAGGTCTCCCACATTGCAGGCAGATTCTTTACTGTCTGAGCCACCAGGGAAGCCCAAGAATCCTGGAGTGNCCAGGCAAGAATACTGGCATGGGTTGCCATGCCCTTCTCCAGGGGATCTTCCCAAACCAGGGATCGAACCAAGGTCTCCCACATTGCAGGCAGATTCTTTACTGTCTGAGCCACCAGGGAAGCCCAAGAATCCTGGAGTGGGTAGCCTATTCCTTCTCTAGGGAATCTTCCTGACCCAGGAATCGAAGCAGGGTCTCTGCATTGCAGGCAGATTCTTTACCAGCTGAGCTACCAGGGAAGCCCAGAATTACCATATGACCCAGCAATTCCACTCCAAGAAATGAAAACGTGTGTCCATATAAAAACTTGCACACAAAAGTTCACAGCAGCATTAGTCACGATAGCAAAATGAGGAAGAAACTCAAATGTTCATTATCTGATGAATGGATAAACAAACTGTGATAGTATCTTTACAATGGAGTAGTGTTTGCCATGAAAATAAGTGAACTACTGATGCATGCTATAGCATAGATGAATCTTGAAACTGGCTGAGAGCAGTCATTCACAAAGGGTCATATATTGTGTTGTAGTTATATGAAGTGTCCAGAATAAGTAAATCCATAGAGACAGAACCTGTAGATGACAGGATGCCTAGGGCTGCAGAGGTTGGGAGGAAATGAGGAATGACTGCTAATAGGACATAGCTCCTTTGGGATGATGAATATGTTCTGAAATTGAATATAATGATGGTTGCCCAGTTCTGTGAATATATTAAAAACTATTGAATCATACACTTTAAGTGGTACATTGTATGGCATATGATTAATGTCTCTAGAAAACAGTTATTTAATAAAAAGATGGAGGACTGTATTCTTCAAAAATGTCAGTGTCATAAAAGACAAAGAAAATTGTGGACATGCTCCAGATTAAAGGAGGTTAAAGAGACATGACAAGTTCAACCCCTGACCCTAGCCTGGATCTTGTACTAGAGGAATATATCAAAAAGAACATCATTAGGTCAACTGAAAAAACTGAAACATGAACAGTAATAAATAAAATTATTGTACCAATGAAAATGTATGAGGTTTGTATTTGCACTCCAGTACTCTTGCCTGGAAAATCCCATGGATGGAGGAGCCTGGTAGGCTACAGTCCATGAGGCCGCTAAGAGTCAGAAACGACTGAGCAACTTCACTTTCACTTTTCACTTTCATGCATTGGAGAAGGAAATGGCAACCCACTCCAGTGTTCTTGCCTGGAGAATCCCAGGGATGGGGGAGCCTGGTGGGCTGCCATCTATGGGGTTGCACAAAGTCGGACATGACTGAAGTGACTTAGCATCAGCAGCAGCAGCATACATGAGAAAAATCCCTATTCCTAGGAAATACATAATGAAATCTTAGTGGTAAAGGGTCATAATGGATGTAACTTTTCCTCAAATGGTTCAGAAAATTTTTTTTGCTTGGGTGTGTGTTTGTGTGGGTATGGAGTGTACTGATATAACCAATGGAGTAAAATGTTAATGATCTGGTTAAAGGCTATATAGCCGTTCTTTGTATTGTTTTTATTTTTGCAAGCTTTGGTAAGTTTGAAATTGTTTCCAAATAAAAACTTAAAAAAAAAAAATCACAAGGACTTATCTCCCCAGGCAGTGCAGAGCTGCATGAAAATAGGTCAGCGAATGCCATGTGAGTGTGTGTGGTGTGTAGATGTCTGCACGCCCAAGCATGGAGCCCTTGGCCTCTCTGCTGCCATTGCCCCCAAACCCAGAGCTTGTCCAGCGAGGGCCACTGGCCTGTCACTGTCACACCCAAGCAGCATGCTTAGTTACTTACGCAGAAGGCGGTGGTGGCCTTCATGCTCCTGAGGTAGACAGAAGTTACCAGTGTGCGCTGAGCTGCCTGGTGGGCCCTCTCACCCTGGACAGGGGTGACAGAAAAAGATCTGGATACAGCATGTCAAGCCAAGGTCATGCTGCATTCTGAGAAGCTCTCCATCTTCACAGTGTGTGCATGCATGCTAAGTCACTTCAGTCATGTCCAACTCCTTGCGACCCTGTGTACCGTAACCTGCAAGGCTCCTCTGTCCATGGGATTCTCCAGGCAAGAATACTGGAGTGGGTTGCCATGTCCTCCCTCAGGGGATCTTCCCAATCTAGGGATGGAATCCACATCTCTTACATCTCCTGTATTGACAAGCAGGTTCTTCACCACTAGCGCCACCTGGGAAGCCCCATCTTCACAGGTGTTTCCAGATGGAAGAATTCTCCCTTGGCCTGTGAAGGGTGTCCTTTCTCCAGGTTCTCTGCTTGTGTTGGGCAAAGGAAGGAAAGTGGAACAGGACTCATATTTACTGAAGGCTCACTTTGTGCCAGGCTCTATGCTTTACATGTTATCTTATTAAAACCACACAGAGCCTGGCCAGATGGATGAACTGAGGCTCAGAGAGCTGCAGTAACTTGGCTGAGATCCCACAGCAAGCAAGGAGCAGAAAACGCCAAGCAAGCCTCTTTCCACCAGATGCTTGAGGTATTGAGATTTTCCCCCACTTCATCCTCCCCTCTTTTGCTGTCGTATTTGAGGTCACAGCCTGTCCTCATCCCAGGAAATGAAACAAAATCGTCGCTGAAGGAATAGATCCAAAAGGCCCAGCCAACTTTGGAAAATGCTGGCGGGGCTGCCATCAGCCCTGTTTAAGGAGGCTGTGGTGATGTTGGCAATAACCCTGAAGGAAGAAGACAGAAATAGCGCTTGTCTTTGCAGTAACCTGCCAAAGTCGACACAGTCTTCAGGGCTGGATGCCAACTGGCAGGCACCGCATAGCCAGAGATACGGGTAGGCATATAACACCTGCCGTGGACAGCTGTTTGAAGACTCTTCCTGCCAGAGGGATTTGGGGTGGCACTGAGGACACCAGAGGAGGAAGGGGATTCTGCAGTTACAACGGTGGAGATGGGGAGTGAAGGGACATGGAGACAGCGACCATTACTGCCAGGGTGTGTCCCAGGGCAAAGCCAGAGCAAAATATCCATAGGTGGGAAGGGAAGGGGGATGAAAAGTCCTTGACTGTCTCTCCTTTCTCCTCTTGTCATCTACTTTTCTGGCCTCCCACCCAGCACTCATCCTGTAGACCATCCTCCAAGGTCTCCCTGCAGACCCAAAGGAGAGTTTCTAGGTGGACAGATGATAAGCCTGGAACTGCTGCCAGCCATCAGACTAGAAGAACCTGCCTACAGTGGCATCAGCTCAGAGCTGAAACACAGCGATGATGTTTGAGCCTTTGGATTCAGCCATGCCTGAAATCCCTGCATTTTATTTTAATCTTACTTTTGTATTTTTGCTTGCGTGACATGTGGGATCTTAGTTCCCCAACCAGGTATCAAAGCCTTGCCCCCTGCACTGGAAGGGGAAGCACAGAGGCTTAATCACTGGACCACCAGGGAAGTCCCTGCGTTTTTACATTAAAAGGACAAGAAGTTTTCCTTTAAAAAAAAATGAAGTATGGTTGATTTACAATATCATGTTAGTTTTAGGAGCAAAATCTTCATTTTTGCCTCAGAAGTTTTCAGCTAGGTTTCCTGTCACTTATAATAAGCAGAACATGAATAAAATCCTAACTGGAACAGCATTAGCTTGTTGAGCATAATTTTCAAAGACAGATTCTCTATAACAACCCAGGAAGGATGTAGAGGATTTTAGAACAGAGCTACTTGACATGGTAAATTCAGAATTCAGAGGCACCTGAGAGAGGAAGAGAGGGGGCCAGCTCCTGCCCCAGCAGGCCTTGGTTTCGGGAAGGGGGCAAGATGCTCAGGTGTGTAGGGAGGAAGCATAGGTCAGAGCCCATTCTTGGCAATCCTGAGACTGTCTCAGGTAACGATGGTAGCTGCCTTCTGCTGAGCCCTTCCTACTTGCCACAGTGTGCTATGATTATTTCATATAATCTTCACAGCATCCCTCAGAGGTAGATATATCACCAGCACCATTTTCTAGACGAGGAGCTGAAACTCAGAGTGGTGAAGTATCTTGTTGCATACTAGTGAGAGGCAGAGCAGAGATTTAAACCTAGTGCATCAGGCTCAAGAAACTTTGCTTTTAACAACTACATTATACTTTCCCCAAATGTGTTAGTGGGACAGGGGAGGTTATCAAATGGAGAATTAATCATCTGTCCTGTTGATATAGCCTACCAGAGTTTACAAACTCCAATTTTATAAGCAATCTTACTGCATCCATTTTATTGATGTAGAAACTGAGGCTTAGAGGTAAGAAGTGACTTGCTCAAAGTCATTTGGTCAAATGGGATAAACTACCAAGAGGTCTGCAGTCTTCAGAAACTCATAGGGTATTTGCAAGGGGTGGGTTTGGTCTTCTACCTTGACCCATGCTTAACAGCAGTGATGGTGTAAGTCTGGCTGAGGAAGATCTCTGACACACGAGGTGACCAATCGTGGTTGTGGCCATAGATCCAACTTCAGAACACAAATCCCACTGCAGCAAAGAGCTCTGCATTCGCAAAAAGGTTCTCAGCTCCAGCCAAGGCCCTATTTACTTTCCCATAACACTTGATATGGACAAATTCCAATTCAACTGGAGACATTCAGCTCCTGGCCTTTTGGGTAGGAGTGTGAAAGGAATCTAGTGATGAAAGGAGGCCCTTTCTTCTGTTGGGACATCCCCAACAAAAGGCTGCAAGACTGAGCTGGGCTGCAGGTGGATGGGAAGTTAGAATCTGCCTGCCTGGCTTCCTCTCAGAGGAAAGTAGCTGTCCTGGCCACAGCCCCAGGGGCCCTCATTGTCGGACCTGTCCTGATGGTTTACCGAGCTTGGAGGCACCTGTCCTGGAGAGACAAGGCCAGTCTTTCACTGTTGCCTGGGCGACTCAGGCTTGGAGAAGTGACCAGGCAGGGATCCAGGAGATAGGACGGAAGGGACCAGGGCAGCCACTGTTGTTTACTGCTGGCAGCGTGCCAGGAGGCTGGAAGGTGCGCGGCAATCCCATCGCCCCTCTAGGAGACTGTGTGTTCAACGTGTATGCTGAGGGACAGGGAATCCCTGGGGCCTCCCTGAGGCCAGGTAAGCAGCCTTCTGCCCTTCTGGATTCATTTCCCTGCAGAAGTATGTGAACTCTGAGTGTAGGGCAAGTGCTAATGGCAGGAACTGGAGGAAAGAAGCAGGAGATCAAACCCAGCCCTTCTGGATCTGGGAAGTTCAGCACAGGTTCTGGGGCAGACAGTCTGGGGTTAAAATCCCAGCTCTACCGGTAGCTTTACTTGGACAAGACTTTAACTTTTTGCTGTACTTATACTAGTGTTTATTGAGCACCTTCTGTGAGCTAGGGATTCAAAGGTAAGCAAAAATGGACTCAATTACCTTCTTGGAGCTTATAGTTAATGAAGGAGGTAAATATTCACCAATCAATAACATCCCCACCTCAACCACCAAAAAAAAAAAAAAAAAAAATAGGAGAGATGCATAGTTTATAATTATCAAGCGCGTACTCTCTCTGGGAGGTCAGAAATGGCTTTCCCCCAAAAAAGATAGTGGAACTGGGTCTGTTTACTGCACAAGGTAGGAGGGATCATTCCTGGAGAAGGAACAGGATATTCAAAGGTAAGCCATTTGGTAAGAGAGCATGGCTCCTCCAAGGAACTGAAGGAAAGACAAATCATGAGGCTGAAGTACAGAGTGGAGATCCAGGTGGGTGCAGACCAGGCAAGAATGTGAGTCTTTAAGAGCAATAGGAAACCTTTCATAGTGCTCTAATCAGGGGTGTGAGATGACCACATTTGCAGTTTGAAAAGATTGCTCTGGCAGCAGCAAACTATGGATTGGAAAGGAACCAAGGCACATTCAGGGGACCAGTTAGGTCTCAGATATTTGTCTGTAAAATGAGGATAATGATCAGGTGGCGCTAGTGGTTAAGAACCCGCTTGCCAATGAAGAAGACAGATGTGGGTTCCATCCTGGGTGGGGAAAATCCCTTGGAGGAGGGCATGACAACCCACTCCAGTATTCTTGCCTGGAGAATCCCATGAACAGAGGAGCCTGGGGTGCTACACTCCATGGGGTTGTAAAGGGTCGGACACTACTAAAGCCACTGAGTACCCACAACAATACCTTCTCATAAACTGATGCCAGGATTCAATGAGAGAATTTTAAGTATTTATTCTGGTGTCTGGCACATAGTAAAGGCTCAGTAAACGTTACTGTTACTTTTGTTGGTTCTCTCCAGAGAGCAGATCTTTCTGCTTCACGCCTGCTCCCGTGAAATGGTAGAGGGTAGGAGTGGTGGTTTCTAGCCTAGAAACGCGGTTTCTACTAAATCACAGCATCGCAGCCAGGGCCCAGGACACCTGAAGGCTCCATTAGAAGGTTTGAAAAGATGAAAGATTCACAAAGAAAACCGGGTTCCAGTTGCTCCCGGGCATGTTGGAGAGACCGTGAACGACCCTCTGGACCGTAAGCCCGAATGTTGGCTGAGAGAAACGTGCTTTTCTGCGGGGTTTTCCGAAGAGCGAGTGCAGGACTCGTATTCTTGTGCAGTCGCGCGAGGACCCTCGCCACTCCTCAGCCCCAGGCTGACTGGCAGGCATCCACCAGGCCCTGCTTCCCCAGCTCGGATGCGCGAGTACCGGGAGGAGGAGGGTCCCCAGAAGGCGGACTCTAGCCGGCCCGCAGGGGCTGCCCCCTCCCCGGTCACGTGGCTTGGTGGGTGGGGACCGATCTGAAGTTGGAGAAATCCAGAGCTATCCCAACTTCAGGGTGCGCCGCCTGTTCTTCCGGATCCCGGGCTCAATTTGAGCGCTGGGGCTCCAGGCGGAGCGCGAAGGTGGGAATTGGTGAAACCGAGCAGCGGCGCAGACGGCGGGACTCCGGGCATGGCCCAGCTATCGGTGATCCCAGGGTCGGCAACGGCGTGGACAGGTGAGCTGTAACCAGGCGGTGGCGGCGGCCGGCGTGGGCGAGGCTCCTCGGAGACTGCCCGGCCCCCCGCGCCACACACACCTCATCTCGGTCCAGGGGATGCTGGGCACCTACAACAGGAGGGACTGGTTGGGTAAAGTGGCCGCAGTAGACTCTTGGCTCTCCGAGTCGGTCCCGCTAGCGCCACTCCTCCTCGCCCCCACTGTCCCCGCAGCCGGCTGCCGCGGTGGTGGGCAGCTGCCGGGAACGCGGGGCAGCCGCGCGCAGGCCGGGGGCGCTGTGCCGGCCCCGCCCCCCGCGCGTACACAGACTGCTCCGCGTGACGTCACGCTCGGCTATAAAAGCTGAGGCGCGCGGCTCTCGCTGCGCTGGAGGAGCTCGAGGCTGAGGGCTGCCGTGGAGCGGGGAGCGACGGGGCCGCTGGGCCGCGGGCGCCTCAGCGATGTTTTACTCAGGGCTCCTCACCGAGGGCGGCCGCAAGGAGACAGACATGCGGGAGGCGGCGTCGCTGAGGCAGCAGCGCCGAATGAAGCAGGCCGTGCAGTTCATCCACAAGGACTCGGCCGACCTGCTGCCCTTGGACGGCCTCAAGAAGCTGGGTTCGTCCAAGGACACGGTGAGCCCCCGCGGCCGCGCCCGCCTCGGGGACCCCGCGTGCGGCGGCCCGTCACCTTTGCGCTGTAAGGTCTCCTGGGGCCCGCCCTTCGCCGCTTTCACTGAGTCACCGGCCCGGCCCCCTCGGCTCCAGCGCTGTCCGCTGTCTCTGGTGCTCTGTTGGGGATTCCGCTCCACCCAGCATCCCCCTGCTTCAGTTTCTCTCGGGATTCCAGAGTAGCTTTTCCAGCTCGTCCTCCCTTCAGCGCATCCTCCTCCCTTCTTTCTCCTCTGGAGTAGAAGAGATCCTGCCTTCTTGCCGTCACCTCCCCTATTCCTTTTTTCGTAGTGCCGAGTTTGATTGCCCGGGCCTTGAGCCTCGCGGCCAGGGTAGCTCTCGCTGCCTCCTAGGCTGCTTGGCCCGTCTTGTGACTCCTAGTGGGTGTGAGGAGGAGAGAACGAAGTGGGAAGGGGGCTTTCCGGGCAGTCACCATATCCAGATCGCTTTTGTTGAATCCATTTCCCCTCTGTGCAAAATCTACTTCTCCGTTTGATTTTGGTCTCTTCTACCCTTGACCTTCCAACGGGAGGGGGCGGGGAGAGAAAAGGGGTGACAGTGAAGGTTTCCTGAGCCCTAGACCTCTCTTCATCGTTTTCCTCTCCTGCTGCTCCATCCCCAAAGAGTGGATAGAGGGAGAAAGCCAGGCTGCTCCCTCTCATCAACGGCTAATGTGTGGAGCTGGATCTGTGCTGGGGCTCCCGCAGTTCGTTCTTTCTCTTACTAGCGAGGTTGTTCTTGGCATTGAGAAGGAGAAACTCCAGAACTGGAGGTCCGAGTTCAAAGACCATACTGTCCTCTATCTATAGGGGGGATCCTATAGGGGGATAAAGGTTACTAGTTTAAAGAACTGTATCTAACGCCCCTCCTTAATTCACTGTAGTGGTGCTGCACCAAATTGACGTTGAGTTCTGTACTTTCATCTGGAATTTTCTTGTAGTTTAACTTGTTTTCTTGAAGTTCATAATCACTTTATTCATTTAGGCAATAATTTATGAAGCATTACTTAAATGTCTTTTAAATAAAGTGGATGCTTTCTATAATTTTGCCAGTATTTTTGAGGTTTTGGAATGTTTAATTTGTTAGGGAAGAGGGTATCAGCCTGGACCACTGAAATTGCCATTTCCAGCCACATGTTGGGTATGGAGGGCAGAGCTGCTGAAACCACTTCTCTTTTTTTTTTAATTTTATCAACTCTAATGAGACATAGATATCAAAATCAGGTTTGCCTTCTCCCATTGTGATAGAGAGTTATTTTTAGCTATTTATGTGCAGGAGATGTCTACTCAGTTATCCTGCTATGTTTTTTAAAGGATGTTTTACTTGAACAAGCCACAGGATAGGTAATCTGATTCATGCTAACTTAGAGTGGTGGATAAGTGAAATGTATTCCTAGAAAAGAGATCACTGTCTTCCTTCCTTCCATTTTACAGCAGTCAAAATTGATGTAGCAAATCTGGTACAAATCTTCTTTCTTTCAGGCCAAAATAATCCTAGTTCTTGGAAGCCTCAGGAGCCAATAAATAGTAATAGGAAAATAAGTCAAGTGTGGAATTTCCCCCCCTTCATGCTGAATTTAAGATGTTTCACATTTGGTTGTCCTTGGGATGTCGAGGAGTTTCCTAGCCCTGAGGAACTGCCTCTCCATTCTTCTGCCAAGCATTCTTTATACTGCTTCATCCTGTGTAGGAAGAATTCCATCTGCTTTTCTGACTCCAGTCTGTCTCAGTTGAGCCACACAGGAGCTACTAATATGGAACGGGCAGTAGGCCGGAAGGAAGAAACATCCTCAAAGCAGGTTATTGCCATGGATGTGACACACTGCAATTTACTGTGAGACCCTAACCCATGGTTCACAATTTCTCTCCCCACTGCCCTCCACTGCCAGGGAGCTGATACTCTCTCACTGTTCGCACACCTGGAGTATGCAAGTGATTGCACAGAAGAGTTAGAACCGGTCACAGATGCCAAGGCAGACTGAGATAGGGCTAGGAGAGCTCTGAGTACTGGGGTGAAGTGGCAAGCTTAAGCTTTCTTGGACCTTATGCTGCTGCCTCTGAATAATCTTAGAAATAACCTTAGAAGTACTGTGTCACTTGTCTTTATGGATATAGCTGGTAGAATAGACCAGTGTTGACTCAATGTTCTGTCACTGAAGTGAAATTTGGAGGATACCAAAATTGATTAGACAAGTCTATAGTACAAAACAGGCAGATTCTTTACCACCTGAGCCACTACTGAAGCCCAAAATTGATGATATAAGTCTATAGTGCAAAGTCAATAGAAGTGGGACAAGAAAAGGAAGGGGCGGCACCAGAGGAAGATAGGAGGGAAAGGATGAATTAGTTCTCATTGACTTTGGGGTTTGTGCTAGTGAGAAGATTGTAGGTTGTTTTCTTCATACTGGTGACCTATATTAGAATCATATTGTTGAGATTCTGAATTATCTTCCTTTTACCATGCTGTTTCTATAATATTCACTATTTGAATCCAGCCTGCCAACTTTTTTTTTTCTATTGGCAAAGAGCATCCATAGACAGTCAAATGTGATCTTGTTCTCTTGGCCCCAGGGAACTGCCTTTGCCCTATTCCTGTTTGTATGTAGTTGGCTGCTACAAAGTCTACTGTGGAAATTAATCTTATTTCTTATGTCTGGCTCTCTTATTTTGTTTGTCCTTTCATCTTGTGCAGTTTTGTGTGTATTAGATTAAGAACTAAAATCAGAGATATAAGTGAGTAATATTTTATTTCACTTACTATTCAAGTTGATGAAGCTAGAAAAAATCACTCTTGGAGCTTTGTGTATTCTAATTTCTTTTTTTTAGCTACCAGATTAATAAATATTCTTCTCATTGAGGTGAAGACTTTTCAACTTTTAAAAATAGTCATGTCATGGTATAATATGCTGTCTTTCCTATATGATAAAACTACTGACCATCAGGGTATATCCTTATTCAGGAATAAAAAGAGAGTTTTGCTTTTCTCCCTATGATTGCTTCTGCTTATAGCCAAATGCTTTAAGAAAACTCACTAAAATTAAAAGGCTGGGGAAGGAAATAAGGCAAGCCAACCGACCGTGAAATGACCAGCCCTGTACTCTGAGTATGGGTTTACCTGGTGGCTCAGTGGTAAAGAACCTGTCTGCTAATGCAGGAGATGCAGGTTTGATCCTTGGTTGGGAAGATCCCCTGGAAAAGGAAATTGCAGCCCAATCCAGTATTCTTGCCTGGGAAATCACATGGACAGAGGAGCCTGATGGGGTGCAGTCCATGGGGTCAAAAAAGAATCAGACACAACAGCTGCAAGGAATACTCTGAGTATCTGATCCTCCTGGTCAGAATCTCTATCAATGAGGGCAGCCTTGGGTGTTACTCTATAGATTAATTTTTCATAATGCCACAAGACATCCATAATGCTGTAGATTTTGATCCAGAGGACTTTGGAGTTTTAGAAGAGGAGCATGAAATAGCAGTATAAATCAGTATCTGGTGCAAACTGAAGATTTCCAGAGCCATGATCAAATCCTAATTATAGTAAACATTTGAACACTAGCTGTGTTCAGGACACAGTGCTAGGNCATGGAAAAGACTCTGATGCTGGGAGGGATTGGGGGCAGGAGGAGAAGGGGATGACAGAGGATGAGATGGCTGGATGGCATCACTGACTCAATGGACATGAGTCTGAGTGAACTCCGGGAGTTGGTGATGGACAGGGAGGCCTGGCATGCTATGATTCATGGGGTTGCAGAGTCGGACACGATTGAGCGACTTAACTGAACTGAACTGAACTCCTTGACTATCATTTTAGTGAAATTTTGGTTGGGAGCAGAGGTAAATGTGCAGTTCCATTGTCACTTAAAACATGAGGTCATGATTACATGACTACAGAAAAGCATCTCTGATATTCATATGAGTTTATTGGCTGTGAATTTTCAGCTCCTGAACTATACTGTGAGTTCTTTTAGTTATAAAAATAAATGAAAATAATTATATGTACTGACATGGAAAAGTGCCTTTCATATATTAAACAAAATTTTTAAAATTTAGAAGAGTATTATGATGTGATCCTATTTTTATTTATGTTTGTAAATACAATTAAAATTTGGTGAGGACTCCCTGGTGGTGGTTGAAATTGTGCATTCTCAATTCAAGGGGCACAGGTTCNTATATTAAACAAAATTTTTAAAATTTAGAAGAGTATTATGATGTGATCCTATTTTTATTTATGTTTGTAAATACAATTAAAATTTGGTGAGGACTCCCTGGTGGTGGTTGAAATTGTGCATTCTCAATTCAAGGGGCACAGGTTCAATCTCTGGTTTGGGAACTAAGATCTCACATGGAACTAAGACAGCAAAAAAAAAGGAAGGATATTCTTCTAAATTTGATGGTTGTCATTTGTAGGGAGTGGAACTAAGAAGGGTGAGGTGCTGAGGAAGCTTTCCCTTTTAATTGTGTATGCTTTAGTGATGTTTGAATATTTTACATTGAACATGTGTTATGTTTAAACCTTTTTTGGTTACTAAACAAAGGAATAGTCACCAGGGCCAAATGCCCTAGAGAATAAAGGCTGAAAAATGTCTATCAGATTTAGAAATTAGGAGATCATTATTAGTATTGTGGGATCAGAAGTGATTTCAGTGAAAAAATATAAAATGTCAGGAAATAGAATAGTGATTTCAACCTTTATTAAAGGCCGATTAAGACAAGGGTGTGATTAGATTGGGCTTCCCAGGTGGTGCTAGTGGTAAAAACCTGTCTTCCAATGCAGGTTCAATACCTGGGTTGGGAAGACCCCTGGAGGAGGGCATGACAGCTCACTCCAGTATTCTTGACTAGAGAATCCCATGGACAGAGGAGACTGGTGGGATACAGTCTATTGGGTCATAAAGAGCTGGACAGGACTGAATGACTTAGCACATGATTAGGTTAGGATGTGGCATTGAAGAGACAGGGTCTGGAGTTCTGTGGAGGAGTTTTCTCTCCAGTATATGAGAACTTGGAGTGTATATTAATATATAGGCTATGGAGAAGGGGTCTAGGAGGAAAATTCAGAAGAGAGATGACTCAAGGGAAATGATTTCAGAACCTTCCTCCTGTGCCTAATATGTCCAATGATTAGACTCCTCTCAAGATTTAGAGTATCCAGGTAAAGTGGTATTCAGCAAGACCACTATAGAAGGAAAGCCACAAACTTTAGGTTAGGAGGGCCTAGGTTAGACAGCCTTTGAAGTCCCTTCCAGTCTTCAGTTCTACAAATCCAACTTGTCTGAGTTGGTTCTGCTAAGCATGAATCTGACAGAAACAAACACCTACTTTCATATAAATCTAGGCTTATTAGTCAAAGAGATAAGAATGAAGAATTTGTTTCTTTTACAGAGCAAAGCATTCTCCCAGGATCAAATCGGGAAATCTGACAAAGTTAGCACTTCCTGTAGCTCTTTATCAAGTTAAGAATCTCTCATTTTCATTTAAAAGCCTCCCCCCTTTTTCCCAAGGATGCTAATTTAGAATCTGCCTTGCCAAGAATCAGTGTATTTTGGGAACCTATTTCTTCGCCTCACCAGGGTTACAGTGAGTCATGGCTCTGACTCCTTTCTTCCTCAGAAATCTGTGAGATAGTGGATAATGAAAACTTCTCCAGTTCTACCCTTGCTGGGGAAGGTTCTAGGCTCTGGGCTTCTAGGAGTGACTATCTTCCCTTTAGAACTGAAATGACAGCTGGAATGTGTCACGCAGATACTTGGGATAAGGCTCTATCCTCTGAGGGATTTTAAGTATTATTGTAAACTGGGAATAATGTGCTCCTGTAGAGATTTCTTAGGTCAAATGACTTCAAGAAGTGGCTTACACTTTCTAGAGTAGAAAGAGTAGAGCGTAGTTATATCTACCCTGTTAACTCTCTTGCTGCTACTGCTACTGCTGCTGAGTCGCTTCAGTCATGTCCGACTCTGTGCGACCCCATAGACAGCAGCCCACCAGGCTC
>SJYV01035071.1:1016110-1030956 GCA_006410875.1 Neotragus pygmaeus | reverse complement strand
TCTGACTCCTTTCTTCCTCAGAAATCTGTGAGATAGTGGATAATGAAAACTTCTCCAGTTCTACCCTTGCTAGGGAAGGTTCTAGGCTCTGGGCTTCTAGGAGTGACTATCTTCCCTTTAGAACTGAAATGACAGCTGGAATGTGTCACGCAGATACTTGGGATAAGGCTCTATCCTCTGAGGGATTTTAAGTATTATTGTAAACTGGGAATAATGTGCTCCTGTAGAGATTTCTTAGGTCAAATGACTTCAAGAAGTGGCTTACACTTTCTGGAGTAGAAAGAGTAGAGCGTAGTTATATCTATCCTGTTAACTCTCCTGCTGCTACTGCTACTGCTGCTGAGTCGCTTCAGTCATGTCCGACTCTGTGCGACCCCATAGACAGCAGCCCACCAGGCTCTCCCGTCCCTGGGATTCTCCAGGGAAGAACACTGGAGTGGTTTGCCGTTTCCTTCTCCAATGCATGAAAGTGAAAAGTGAAAGTCAAGTCGCTAAGTCGTGTCCAACTCTTCATGACCCCATGGACTGCAGCCTATCAGGCTCCTCCACCCATGGGATTTTCCAGGCAAGAGTACCGGAGTGGGGTGCCATTGCCTTCTCTTAGTAACTCTCCTAAGCACTATCAAAGAGCACACTTGAATTCACATTCCTTATTCTGCATCCTAACATTATGTATCCTGGCATGGATATAAGGTCTAATTAAGCCCCCTGCTTCTTGGTCAGTTTCTGCCCCCTTTGTACTCCACTTTTGGCCCATTAAGAGAGAAAATGAATAACAAGCATATGGCAGGAGGAGCCTTATGCTTCTTGAAGTCCAGAGGATAATGGTAAGGATGATTCTTCTGGGTTCTCTCAGGTTCTAAAGTGTATCTCCTAAGAGTGTTATTCAGCAGGTATGACCTGTCTTCCCACCTCATCCACCCCATGGATGACTCAGCCCACAGGAGAGAGCCAGGTCACCAAGGCATATGCATTTGAGTCCAAAAGATAAGACTGTGAGGAAGTGAGACTTGAACTAGAAGTACACAGAACTCCTGAAAACCAGTGCTAAGAAGGTTTCTTTGGCCTGTGAGAATTAGCTGCCCTTACTTATAAGTCCTCTGGAAAGATATATTTATTCTACATAGAGTAAAGCCACTTTTCTCCTGAAATGCCCTTGTAAGGGAAGGAAAGGCAGGAAGCCCTGGTAGTACAAATCATGAGAGTCCCTTACTTTTCTTTAGCCATGGAATACTGGCCCTGTTCACATTTCCCAGAGTCCCATATTGCTTTTTCATTCACTGAGGTTGGTCCACTGTTCTGATAGTTTCTGCTCTGATAATACTCATGAGGGAAGAATAAATAAGAGGCAAAGGTGGAGCTCAGTTATGTGAGGCTCCTTCATTATTTCCATGGTGCCTGGGAGACAATGGGGGAAGGGGAACATGGCCTGTCACTAAGAAGCCTCTGCTTTCTGTTCCCCAAGCAACCTCATAACATTCTGCAGAGGCGCCTCATGGAAACCAACCTATCTAAGCTCCGAAGCAGTCGTGTCCCTTGGGCTTCCAAGACCAACAAATTCAATCAGGCCAAGTCTGAGGGGCTGAAGAAGTCTGAGGATGATGACATGATTTTGGTTTCTTGCCAGGTAAAGTTCTGATAATAACTTTTCCAGGTTTCCTGCAGAGTAGGATTCAGGTCTAATATGATCCCAATAATGGAGCCCTTTCCTCCAAATTGTATAGACTGTGGATGTTATCATGGAAATCATAAATGAGTTTTAAGGGGGCACTCTGTGCATCACTGGAAGTGTATGCAGTATTTTGTATGCATGTGCATCCTTTATGGGGAAAAGGACTAAATGTTACATCAGATTTGCCAACGGATATGTGATACACACACACACACACACACACACACACACACACACACAATTAAAAGCCACTTTGTGTATACAAGGAAACATCCCAAAGGCCTTAGGGATCCTCTGTCAGCTCTACAATCAGCAGGAAAAAGAACCCCTCAAAGGAGACACCACAATGGATACAGATGGGACACTATCCTCCATAAATGTGAGGATGCTCTCCAACCCTGCATATCATGTGATATCTGCTGCTTGCTCTTTGGATTTCTCTTCCCTTTTGCATCTCTGACTTCTGTTGAACAGCGTATTTTCTCTCCACAGTGTGCTGGAAAGGATGTGAAAGCCTTGGTTGACACAGGCTGTCAATACAATCTCATCTCTTCAGCCTGTGTGGACAGACTGGGGTAAGTAGCCACTTGTACTAAAAGCCAGATGCTATATGCTCTTTGCTTGAATTTATTTTGAAGTTCAGGCTTTCCATTGAAACTGAAACTGTTAGTCACTCAGTCATGTCTGACTCTTAGCAACCCCATGAACTGTAGCCAACCAGGCTCTTCTGTCCATGGGATTCTCCAGGCAAGAATACTGGAGTGGTTTGCCATGCCCCACTCCAGGGGACCTTCCCTACCTGGGATCGAACCCGGGTCTTCCACATTGCAGGCAGATTCTTTACCATCTGAGCCACCAGGGAAGCATTATCTCCCATCAATTAAGTTTTGAACAAAGACCTTTGGGCTCTGGAATGAGAGAGTATGAGATCCTTGACTCATTGCATGCCATGCCCTGATCCTGATTTGTTCCCTTCCCAGACAGCAAATTAAAAAGAGCTGCCCTGCAGATATAGCCCAGAGAAGTAAAATCAGGGATGTGGTTGACCTTGGCTTACTTGGAGTTCTGGAGGTCACCCTGCCTGTCCCAAGAAGCATCAGTCAGACTGTGGAATAGAGCTATTGGGCCTGAACCATCACAGGGGTGATTAGTCTCTTTCCTTTCTGCAAATAACATGTAAAATCAGATCTTACTGCTGCCCCTGCTGGGAACTGGATGTGAGGCAGACACCGTATATATGGAATATATTAAGTTCTCTAAAAGCTGGAATTGGGTTCTCCCTCTTTGTTAGTCAGAGAAAGGCATTTTGTATCTTTCCTCCTTTTCACTCAATCCGTCCTTTTATTCTCTTTCTTCTTCCTTTTCTTTTCTCCAAAGTACCAGGTGGGCCCTGAGGTCTAGCCCAGAATTGGGAGGATCAGTCCAATATCTTTTTCCACTTCTCTAGCCCTAAGTACAACAAAGCATCCCCCAGCCCATCTCTGTATTGAAACAATGACTACAGTAGATGTAATGGGCCATTTTAAGCCACTTTAGAAAATATTCTTGTTCTTAGGCAGGACTTACACAAATCTTGATTTGTTTATCAGTGGCTTCTGCCTATAGCACCTGTTCCTTCTTGTTTCTTTCTTCTCACCCCTCACCGCTGACTCTTTGCAGCTGGCTCTGTGGGTTTTGTGCATTGCTAGTTAGGGTTGGGGGAGTCCAAAGACACAGTGCTCCTGTGGGAAGAATCCTGAGCCTTTTTATGTAGTGAAGAGATGAGCTATAGTGCAACATGATGCTTCCAGAAAGACTAATAATGTCCTGGTGCCTAATTAGGCAGTAGACTGCCACGATTCTGGAGGAGTTAATAACCATCTATAAAACTGCAATTATTTTTCTTTTGCATGGGCTATAGCACCGAAAGAGAGAAAATGGAGTAAAGCAGAAGTATCGGCACAGAGAGTCCATAATTAAGTATTTATCCACCAACTCATAATAGCTCAGATGCTGGCTGTTCCAACCAGTTTACATAACTCTGTGAAACCTTGGTGCTGTTCTTTCCTTTCTCTTCTAGACAGACAAGTTAAATTAACTAGGAATTAAGCAGTATCAATGCACTCAGAAAGTAAGTACCTACCTCTACCAACCTGATAGCATAAGACAAGTGAAGAAGATAGACTAAAACAAAGAGAAAATTAGACATTGAACAAAGCATCTTCTAAAATTAGGATTAATTTGCCCCCTCTGAGATCTTTACCTACAGATGTGTAAAAGGCTATATTAACTAAACTGCCTTGCACATAAGTGGGGATGTTGGAATGCAGAAAAGGATTCTCTGAGTGTGTCCCACGAATGCAGATAGTGACATAGCCTTCTAGAACAGGAGCTAAATCTTTATATATATTTTTCTATACTCCCTGGCATGTGTAGGATAAAGTGCTCAAACAAGAAATGTAGGCTAACATTTTCTTTTGGTAAATTAACCCAGGAAATCCCTGGAATATTCCAGCTGTGGGTCAGAAGGTAGGCATTGCCAGATTCCTTCAGAAACCTCTGGCAAGGGGATTCTGATATTTTCTCTGTGGTGCAGACTCAAGGAGCATGTCAGATCTCACAAGCATGAAGGAGAGAGGCTTTCTCTTCCCCGGCATCTGAAAGTTGTGGGCCAGATTGAGCACCTGGTGATCACACTGGGCTCCCTCCGCCTGGACTGCCCAGCAACTGTGGTTGGTGAGTTGAATTGGGGACTGGACCTGTGGACCCCTAAGGTAAACCCTCTCCCTCCTTCCACCAAATCCTCATGGGATCTCAGGCCTGTAAGTAGTGAATTCTTCAAAACCCCAGGTTTCCACTTTTTTGTACTATAAACCTTGTCCCAGTTTTTGCCTTCCAAAGTACCAGATGGGCCTTGAGCTACATTCAAGACATGTTGAAAATCACTCAGAGAATAAAAAAATTTCAAGGGGATAAGAAAACAAAGAGTTCTGTGTGCCAATAAAAGTGGCTACTGAGAACTTTCCATGGGCTAGTTAGAGGTAGAGGGCAAGATCCTCTTACTCCTTTGCCATAAATCCCATCATAACTTCCCATCAACTCCTGTACTCTATTCCCCACTACTCTTAAGTTCCTGGTTTTTGTCCAAAGGGCTTTCTTTGTCCTTTAAAGTTAAAAAGACCTGGGTTTGAATCTTGACTCTGCCACCTTTTATCATTCAATCGTGTCTGACTCTTTGAGACCCTATGGACTGTAGCCCACCGGGCTCTTCTGTGGGATTTTCCAGGCAAGAATACTGGAGTAGGTTGACATTTCCTTCTCCAGGATATCTTCTCAGCCCAAGGATTGAGCCTGGGTCTCCTGCATTGCAGGTGGATTCTTTAGCACCTGAGCCACCAGAGAAGCTCAGACTATAATGATCTGGGGGAAATTACTTAATATAAGAAACTCAAGTCTGCGGACTTCTCCAGCAGGCGAGAAGCAGTCCACGTGGACCCGTGGCAGGAAGCAGGTTGCTTGGCCTGCAGAGGGGCACCACGACGGTACTTGGACCCTGGTGGCTCCAGGTGCGGTGGGCAGGGTAATAGCAGCTTCTCATAGGATTCAGAAGCCAGCCATGTATGGTTGGCTGCCAGGGAACCGTATTTTGATGTGGCTTGTTGCTGCTTTGAAGTGTTTCTGAACAATTTATGAGCAAAAATGGTGTTTTAAAGTTTGCCATTTTACTGAATTATGGGATGTAAATGGAAATACTTGTGAGGAGGCAAGGGAAGTGACAAAAATGTGGCCGTCAGTAGAAAGTGAGCGGCTTTCATGGATGCAGCAGCGGCCTATGGCAGGAGATTAAGACTATGCTTTCAGGAATCATCTTTATAGTTCATTGCTAGAGAATTTTTCTTGAGTGGGTATTGTACTCTTATTGTACCCATAAGCCATGAGAGAGAGGTACAGCATTCCTTACTGAGTGTGAAGCCAATTCTTGGCCGTGTGTTTTTACTTTGTAACTGCCATTGGTTGTTGACGATCTATTTTCTAATTATCTCGGAGAGTGAAAAAAAAAAGGTTATGTGAGTGGCTTTGTATGAAAATAAAAAAGAGAGAAATGCTTGCTGCTGCTGCTGCTGCTGCTGTTGTCGCTTCAGTCATGTCCGACTCTGTGTGACCCCATAGATGGCAGCCCACCAGGCTCCCCTGTCCCTGGGATTCTCCAGGCAAGAAGACTGGAGTGGTGTGCCATTTCCTTCTCCAGTGCATGAAAGTGGAAGGTGAAAATGAAGTCGCTCAGTTGTGTCCGATTCTTAGCGACCCCATTAACTGCAGCCTACCAGGCTCCTCTGTCCATGGGATTTTCCAGGCAAGAGTACTGGAGTGGGGTGCGATTGCCTTCTCCTGAGAAATGCTTAGTAGATGTTTATTAGATGGATGGGAGAGGGGGAAGTGTATAGAACCAAAAGGTGATAAGGCTGATTTCTAAACAACATGGGAATGGTTAAATCCTAGGTGTTTTTTTGTTTTTCCTTATTAGAGGATAATGAGAAGAACTTGTCTCTTGGTCTGCAGACTCTCCGATCCTTGAAGGTATGATTGGTTCTACTAACCCATTGGTACCTTTTGCCTGAGGTAAGGGTTCTCTTACACAGTGAAATCATTGACAATAACCAGTGATCCTGTTTTGTTTTCAGTGCATCATAAACTTGGATAAGCACCGGCTGATTATGGGAAAGACAGACAAGGAAGAAATCCCTTTTGTGGAGACAATTTCCTTGAATGAAGATAAGTGAGTGCCAGAATGGGTCAGGTCAAGTCAAATCCATTTGTCATTAACTGGAGGGGTTCTCACACAGGGTATTGGATTGTATCCTGCTTTTGACTTTCAATCACACAACAATGACTACCCTCCTCTCCCCCAGAGTTCACAATCCCACACAATTCTATAGCCTGTGTTTCAGAATGAGTACTGATTGATACTGCATAGTGTGGTGGAGGGAGTGAGTAGCTTTTAAACTAATATTGTATGTGCCTTCAGCCTAACTTCTTCGAATTTGGTATCATTTCTTTCTCATTTCAGCACTTCAGAAGCCTAACTACAGCCTACAGCATGTCTGCATGTGTGCCTACACACCAGGTTGACAGATTGAAAAAACTGGGTTTGAACCGAATGCAGCAGCAACTTGCTGTGGACCAAGTCCTACCCTCTAGTAGAAGCTCCAGGGGCTCATTCCCTCCCAGACCTCTCTTGACTTTAGTCTGTGCTTAGAGATCTTGTCTGGTTATAGCCATTGTTTTTTACTCCTTTGACCACTTAACTTATAGATCTTTTTGACACTGCCAGGTCTCACTTATGGCCTATTTCTCTGCTTCTTCAAGGAATTTGCTTTTATTAGTCAAATATAGGGGCTGCCGGGTTCTATTTCTCCATAGATAACTTGCTTCTTTTCCTAAAGCTAACATATGTAATAAACAGGAACCTGACCTTTACTTCTTATGCAGAATACCTATGGCTCTGAATTAGAATCTCTTCTAATTCATTTGTTGATTTCTCAAGTATGAATTGAACTGAAAGAACTCAGAGAGATGGGCTTGTCCAGCCCTTTCATTTAAAGGACCAGAGAGAGGCAAGTGAATTGTCTAAGCTCATATATTGTCAGTGGCAGAGAGCACCTAGAACTCAGACCAGGTGAGCCAAAGCCAAGGCTATGTTCATCTTCACTTGTGGCTTCAAGCCTTGAGAGGAGGATGAAGAGGTAAGGGTTTGTAAAAAGGCAGGGTAGGGGAAGAATATGCTTTGGGGATGGATGCCAGAGGACCTGGGCCCACTAAAAGTTCCCTGACCCAGGCTGTCACATTTAGGTGCTTATCTTTGTGCCTGCAAGCAACAGGTATAAAGATGAATGAGGTGGCTCCTCACCTTGAACTTCTTGGAGGGGAGAAGGAGGAAGGAATCACAGACAGAAGCACATTAACCCCTCTCTGAGATGGAATTGAAGGCTTCAGTAAATAACCTGGGCATTGTTGTCGGATGTTGATACCCCCAAGATCCAGTCAGTATTTCTTTCTAGTCTGTTATTTGTGTGCCTTGGACTCAAGTAGCTGGGAGCAGGAGAAGATGAGAAGACCTAGAGCAGGACAGAAGGACAGAGTCAGTTGGTGGGAATGCCCACCTAAGGAAACGTTTCTGGGATAGACGTCTGGGAATGAAACCTGCTGGTAGGGAACTGAGGGTTGGGGAGTTCTTCACTTCTGTCCTGGTGTAAGGAAAGAGGCATGGTAGGAGCTGGTAGTGTCAAGGACAACTTTTTCTGACTCGGTACTTCCTGACCCATCTCAAAGGGGTCACAGGGTTTCTTGAAGCCTTCCATTGGGGTGTCATTTGGATGTATATAGATACCTGTAATGGAATCTCCCTTTTCAGTTTGGTCAGAGGTGTGCTCAGAGGAGTCAGAAAAATAGCCAGCTGTGGGTGTCCCTATAGGAGATTCCCAAGTCTACCCTTGGTTCATAGCAGTAGTTCCTCAAGTATTCACTGATCCTACTTCAGACTTTGCTACATCCCCACCAACTATTTTGTCCATGTTCAGCTACTGTTTCTACCAGACAGCTCTTTGGAATTCTGAACATTGTTAGCTTTTCAGCAGCTCCTTAAAGACCATGAGCTTGGTGACATGACCCCCATTAGAACAGCTAGGCAGCCATACTGTAGCCCGTTGTCACTGGGTCACCCCCGGGCCCATTCTTATCAGCCTCTACAGAGAAAGCAAGATGGAAAACTAAGCACAGCCACAACAGGGAGGCCGCATTTGACGCTCCACAGGGGTTGACCCCATATTACCAGTCTTCAGTGCCCGCTCAAGTCACCCTTGTTTTCTTAACACAGGGAGCATCTGTACTTTTCCACTGAGGCCTCTCCACTCTCCTCCCTCACCTTTCATGGTACCACTTTGGCCTACTTACCCTGGACTGAGTTGAAATACTTCACCTCTTCCTTCCCTAGTTGGAAGTCCCAGTCTGAGCCTCGATTCTTGGCCACAAGAGAGGCATGTTAGAAGTTCCTTGGCCTGGTTTATCCTGAATTCCCTGTGGACCAAGTAAGGCCAGGAATTCTCAGATACTAGAAAGATGCCGCTGAATCTGACCCTTTGAGTTCAGGATTATATGGCATCAGAGGGATGATCAAATGGCCCTTAGTGATCTTTCTGGCCTCTGAGAATCAGTCTGTGATTTTCCAATTTTGGAATAGAAACAGTTGGGGTGATCTGAGCTTAAGGTATCCTAATCCCATTCCATGCAGTCAGATCATTTGAATTCACTAACCAAGTAATTGTGCTTTAAACCTTAGGCTTGATAGTGGTACCTAAAGATGTCTAAAGATAACTGTAGAAAGTCTTGAGCTTCATTAATCTTCTTTAAATGCTGCCAGGTTGATTACTCTGATAGCACCTGTCTTACCTTGATTTTCCTGAGCAAACATCGAATCCACATTTCTTGGGCTGGCTAGGTAAGCAGGTAAGGTTGGTTTTTCCCAGAATTCTAGAAAATTCTCACTGGTACCTCTGATAGAACGTGTGGGAAGAGTGACTACCTAGGTAACAGCTCAGAAGACAGACAGTAGCAAGAAGAAACCATGTACAACTGTAACCCTCTCATTCCTTATTAGATGTCCAAATAAAATACAGGGAATTTGAAAACAATATTGTTTTTGTCGTTTGGTATGTCTATGCATGGCTTATTTGAGGAACAAATGTTTTCTGACTTTTCTATTTCCTTGCCCTGCACAGACCCCACCTGGTAAGAGTTTCTGTTCCTTAGCTCTAAGTGTCTATTGATGGATTGCTTAGTATGTCAGCTTCTCTTACTCTTGTATAGTAGAAATATCTTTCTAGGCTGGGCATGTGGAGGAGATGAACTGGATTCCTCCCTCCTCCTGTTGGCAGGCCTCTCTGCATTGGCATTTTATCTGCTCAGTGTTTCTGGCTGTGTTGGGTTTATTTGTGAGATTAATGTAACAATAAAGTGAAATCTTCCCCTCAGTGTGTTTGTCTGACAGAGTCTCTTGTGTCAGGGCCCCTGGAAGGTGGGGAAGTGTAGGTAAAGCCCAGTTGCATCAGTGTTTCACTTATAGGATCTTCTGAACACAAGGCTTTGTGTCCTCATTTCCTCCATTGCTACTTGTCCTTCAGTTTTCTCTTATCAGCTGTATGTTCTTGGGCAAATTAGTAAACCTCTGTGAGCTTAGCTTTGTAATCTATAAAATAGAAGTGATAATAGTACTTACTTCACAGTATCAAATGAGATAACCTGTGTAAAGTGGTTGGCATGAGTCCCTCAAAGATTTCACTGTATGTGAGAACAGTCTTTTATGGTGGATCCTCAGTGTGTGAGAGAACATTTACTTCTAGAAATTTTATTTAGAAATTTACTTTTTATAAATTATTTATTTAGAAAGGAAATATTTAGTTCAAGCAAATAAGAGGTTTGCGAAGGGCAAGTGTTGAATGAACCTTAATATATAGTAAAATGTCTAAATGATATTTCAAATAACTGCATTTTATAGATGATACATACTTACATTGTGTTAATATTTTAGTACTTAAACAGTGTAGTTAGGTGGAGAAGGCAATGGCAACCCACTCCAGTATTCTTGCCTGGAAAATCCCATGGACGGAGGAGCCTGGTAGGCTGCAGTCCATGGGGTCACAAACAGTCAGACACGACTGAGCGACTTCACTTTCACTTTTCAACTTCATGCACTGGAGAAGGAAATGGCAACCCACTCCAGTGTTCTTGCTTGGAGAATCCCAGGGACAGGGAAGCCTAGTGGGCTGCCGTCTATGGGGTCGCACAGAGTTGGACACGACTGAAGTGACTTAGCAGCAGCAGCAATGTAGTTATGAAATAGTCAACAAGAAACATTCTATACCAGGAAACATTGGTTATCACAATCTAGAATTATGTTTCTACCACTCCTCAGAAAATACTACCATTCCATCTCAAAAGGTTTTCTGCTTTACTTTTGTCCATTTATCCTAAATATAAATGTAAAAAGACTTAACCAATCCGACTCTTAAACAATGAGCCACAGAATCAAGATTCATAATCACCTTAATAGAATGAAACCAACAAAATTAAGTGCAGAGTTTAAAAAATACATCCTGACTTTCACTTTTTAAAAATCTATTGCATTTACACAGTGGGGGAAGAACTTTGATAACAGAAATTCATGTGAAGATGATGTTATTTAGTTGACTGCACATGCTGTACGTAGAAGGATCAAGGACTCTGTGTGTAGGAGATGTCACTTGTATTAATAAGACAGGGATGTATATATAATTTGTGGAACATTTAGAAAAGGGCATGGGTGCACAAGCTGGAATCAAGATTGCCGGGAGAAATATCAATAACCTCAGATATGCAGATGATACGACCCTTATGGCAGAAAGTGAAGAGGAACTAAAAAGCCTCTTGATGAAAGTGAAAAAGGAGAGCGAAAAAGTTGGCTTAAAGCTCAACATTCAGAATACGAAGATCATGGCATCCGGTCCCATCACTTCATGGGAAATAGGTGGGGAAACAGTGAAAACAGTGTCAGACTTTATTTTTGGGGGCTCCAAAATCACTGCAGATGGTGATTGCAGCAATGAAGTTAAAAGACGCTTACTCCTTGGAAGGAAAGTTATGACCAACCTAGATAGCAATATTCAAAAGCAGAGACATTACTTTGCCAACAAAGTTCCGTCTAGTCAAGGCTATGATTTTTCCTGTGGTCATGTATGGATGTGAGAGTTGGACTATAAAGAAAGCTGAGCACCAAAGAATAGATGCTTTTGAACTGTGGTGTTGGAGAAGACTCTTAAGAGTCCCTTTGACTGCAAAGGAATCCAACCAGTCCATCCTAAAGGAAATCAGTCCTGAATATTCATTGAAAGGACTAATGCTGAAGCTGAAACTCCAGTACTTTGGCCACCTCATGCGAAGAGTTGACTCACTGGAAAAGACTCTGATGCTGGGAGGGATTGGGGGCAGGAGGAGAAGGGGACGACAGAGGATGAGATAGCTGGATGGCATCACCCACTCGATGGACGTGAGTTTGAGTAAACTCTGGTAGTTGGTGATGGACAGGGAGGCCTGGCTTGCTGCGATTCATGGGATCTCAAAGAGTCAGACACGACTGAGCGACTGAACTGAGCTGAACCTTCAGAGCTGCCATGTGGAAAGTGTTCTTCCTGGCGCTAGAGGACAAACGTTTCTAGTAGGTGGAGGTTGTAGAGAGGCATTTCCTGATTCAGTTGGGGGGAAGCATCTACTTTAAACCAGAGACTACCGACTCCTGCAAAGAAACTAGTATTGTTCACAGTTTTACAGAAGGAAAAGCTTAGTTGCACAGAGACATAACTATTTAGCACAATTAAATAGACTGCCTATAAATTCTTTTTCACTGGAAGTGAAAGGTGGGGTGATCATTTCCTAGCAGTATTAGAAAGAGACTTATGTTAAATTAGGAGACTTCCAAAGTCATTTCTAATGACTAATGGCAGAATTTTCTTTGATTCTAGGACATCTTTGTTAAATGGCATTGTGAATTAAATGTAGCTTCTTTTTGACTCATTGCCATTACTACAAACATAGACTCATTAATCTGGACTGAAATTATGAGCTTTTTATCCAGTTTTGAAGAGTTGCAGGCTACTACTGTTCTCAAGAACTCAGAAAACAGAAACATACTACTCTGTGTATTATACTAGTCTGTGTGCTATTAGCTTGGACTCCTCTGTTAGCTTCTACTTCTTTCCATTATCACTGTATCCTGAGCTAAGCTACTGTCTTATTTAATCCTTACTTGTCTGGTCAGTGACCTACTGGCAGCTATTTTTCAAATGGTGTCAAGCACATGGGAATTGTGACAACTCTTTTCTCAGAGACCTTTTTACTCAAGTGTTGTGGTATGTTTCAGAAGACTGGGGCTGCCAGATGCCTGACCAGAATGGAGAAAAATCTGGGTCTTTACCTGCTTTTGGGTAGACTTGTCTAAAGGTTCTAGTAGCCCGATAACTGTTCTTTCCAGCAAATACTAGCCACCAAAATCAGAGAGGGGAATTCAATTCTAGCTACTTTGCTAGAGGCAAAGTAGCCTCCTAATTTGTGGTTAATATGAAAACATAACTTTTCGGGAAACCCACATATTCCAGTGCTGACATATTCAGCCCCTCCAGTTGCCCTGAACAGGAGAAATACGATGGGAAAAGGGAGTATGGCTGATACAGTTCATCTGTTTTCCGGAGCAGAGACTTTGAGGACAAAGGGAATGGAGATACAAAATCTTCTGCACTGTGAGCCTGGGTAACAGGAATTTAACTTTGCTTTCATCATTTGGCAACCTAATATGGGATATCTTGGGATTCTGTTATGAAATGCTGAACTCCTTGGATACCTTGGATGACCTTGTACTTGGGGGGCAGGGATGCTACAGTGGTTTTAGTCTTATTTTGAAAATGGGTAAAGACATGAGAATGTCATGGTTTCTGGGACTGACTGTATGAGGAATCAATTATTCTGTTTTGAAAGTTCTACAGAAACTATTGTGCATGTGCCTGAGTTCATAATAGTTTTTCTGTAATATACAGAAACCAGTTGGAGAATAGAAAGTACAGTGAAGTGAACAGGTTTCAGAAAGATCAGTTCAGTCACAGGGGTGTATGAAAAGGGCCTATTCTGAGGAAGGGCAGCCAGGAGGAAGACCCAGCTTGGTATGCCCCACAGAGGGTAGAATTTCATAAATAGAGGCTCAGAATCAGCAGGTAAGGCCTAAGAGGAAGGCCAGAAATTGAAAAGAGTAATAATTAAAGGAAAGGGAAAATGCGTGGGAATCCCAGCATCAGTCAATAAGGGACACCAATACTGAAGTATACCTATATACACCATGTACCTAAATTAACAAGGCATACTATATAACTAATAGCTGATGTATGCATCTCATAAAATTTTTAATTTGCTCTGTTTTATATTAGTAAAATATCTATCACCAAAGACTGCATGAGCCACTAAAAACAAGATGATTACTTAAAAGACTGTAAAGTTAGACCTGAGATCCTTACCCCTTAGTCATTCATTTGTTTATTCTCTGGAGAAACTGAACTAGTTGGAGCCACCAAGAACAACTGGTATTCTACACCAAAAAAGAAAAAAGAACAACTGGTAGCCGAGAGGAGAGGCATCCTACTGAAAATGGAGGTTTAAGGTTCAGCGTTGTGGAGCATCAGATTCCCCATTCCCTTACTTGGGTCCCCAAACCCCGAAACGTGGTTGTTCTCTTAGGCCAGTGCTTTTGCTGCAGCCCTCTCAAGGTAGTCTTTTCTCCCACAATTCTATTAGTGGTCATAGAGATGGGGTGGATGGTCTCCTTGTACCCTATTCTTGCAGACACTTCTTCCTATGCTTTCCCTTAAAACTCCCCAGCTTTGAATCTCATGCCATCAAATTATTTCACTTAGGTCCCTTCATTGTTATTAATCATTCACAAAGTCTACAAGCCCCTGGGTCATTGCCCCTCCTTTTTCAGTAAGTTTAGCTCTTGGCTCATTTCACTGCCCCCAACACTACTACAGATTTCATTCTTGGTGATTTAATTATATACATGGATGATTTTTTCAACACTCTGATATACTGGTTCCTTGAATAAACAGTCTTCCACTGATTTTATCCTCCACCATTCCTTGCCATTCATTTTCATGGTCATACCTTCAGTTCAGTTCAGTTCAGTCGCTTGGTCGTGTCCGACTCTTTGCGACCCCATGAATTGCAGCACGCCAGGCCTCCCTGTCCATCACCAACTCCCAGAGTTCACTCAGACTCACTTCCATCGAGTCAGTGATGCCATCCAGCCATCTCATTCTCTGTCATCCCCTTCTCCTCCTGCCCTCAATCCCTCCCAGCATCAGAGTCTTTTCCAATGAGTCAACTCTTCGCATGAGGTGGCCAAAGTACTGGAGTTTCAGCTTCAGCATTAGTCCTTCCATGAACACCCAGGACTGATCTCCTTCAGAATGGACTGGTTGGATCTCCTTGCAGTCAAAGGGACTCTTAAGAGTCTTCTCCAACACCACTGTTCAAAAGCATCAATTCTTTGGCACTTAGCTTTCTTCAAAGTCCAACTCTCACATCCATACATGACTACTGGAAAAACCATAGCCTTGACTAGATG
>SJYV01035071.1:998671-1014533 GCA_006410875.1 Neotragus pygmaeus | reverse complement strand
CGCAGCACGCCAGGCCTCCCTGTCCATCACCAACTCCCGGAGTTCACTCAGACTCACACCTTAGATCTTATTTATTATTCCAAACTGTAACCACTCTGTGATCTCAGACTCATGTATCCGACTCTCTGACCACCAACTCTATCTTCCAGACTTCTTCTAGCAGCTTGATTGCAATACTCCCTTAATTATCACCTTTCATTGTCCCTAACCTCCTTGAGTTTCTCTCCTCTCTTCATAAGCAACTTAAATCACTGGTCACTAGTTATGATTCACTTAAATATGCCTTTTTTTTTTTTAAGAGGAACTGACTATTCTTGATTAAATGAGAGGGATTCTCTATTTTTAAATTAATTTGTTTTGTTTGGAGGTGAACCAGGATCCACTTGCTTAGAAGTCAGGTTCCAAAATTCATACCACTCATTTCTTTGTGATAATATGAGAAAAATATTACAGACTTTGCAGATTGGGCTAAAAATGTGACCTGATCAGAAAACAAAGACCAATGAGAATTTTGCAAAACCACTGTTTAAATATTTGCTATTGAATAAGAAAATTATCTGACATTAACTCAAAACTGTTTGTTGTGTTTTAACCATACAGAATGTTTAATATTGTACAATGTTTGGGGATTAAACATACATTATTTTAGAACAAGTATTAAAAGCATGATCAGTTATATTCAGTTTTTAAGTATATCTGTTTTTCATTGCATAGATGAAAAGATACATTTTTATGATTTCTCTACTAGTTAACAGTAAGAGGAAGAAAGGCATTCAATTTGAAACCCAGTGTTTTGAGAAGTAGAATTTGAATATAAAGACATATGTGGCTGTGTTGGATGCACTACTGGACTAGCTTCTTTATGAAATTCCTTCTTTTTCCCACTTGCAAATACTTTAAACTCGGTTTACCCTCTTTTAGTTACACTCACTTCACAAAACTACAGTTTTAGTCAGAGCTAGCTCTTTGCCTCCTTTTATGCAGCAGCCATGCTGACTGGCCTCATTTTAAATTCTTGTCCATAACTCTCAGGCCCTTAATACTGCCCAACAGTCATATTTCGCTAGTCATTCACTTTCTTATGCTAGATGCAACCTTTTTCTGCAAGAGGCCAGATAAGTATTTTAGGCTTTTTGAGTCATACAGTCTCTTTTACGACTACTCTACTCTGCCGTTGTAACAAGAAAGTAGCCAAAAGCAATATGTAAGTAAATGAAATCTGAATTATATGTAATTTTTACATGTCATAATTTAATATTCATCTTTAGTGTTTTTTCCCCCAGCCATTTAAAGTATAAAAATTATTCTTAGCTAGGAGACTGTACAAAAACAGGATTTGGCCACGGGGTCTAGTTTGATGGGCTGTGTTCCTAAGTTAGTCACACCTTCTCCTTTCTTCTGTCTCTAACATTGCCTTCTCAGATGATGGCCTTGCTTTCATACTTCATTCATGACATAATCAGAACATTCACCACTCCTACCACATCTACTCTCTTTCCAGCATTTCTATGCATATATTCAGTTTCCCCTTGTTACTGTGTTTTCATAGCATGAGACCTAAATACTGTATAACTTAATTGTGTTTATTGTTTGTTCCCTTGACTAGAATGTTAGTTTCCAGGAGGGCAGAAAGTTTTATCTGTTTTACACATGGTTATATACCAAGCACCTAGAAGAGTGTTTAGCACATAGAAAGTGCTCAACAAATACTTGATTGAACATTGGCTACTAGACCAGCAGGCAGGAGTTTAGAGAATTTTTCTCCAAAGAAACTTACCTCTTTCCAAGTAAAAGAACGCATCTTGGCAGCTGGAGATCTCCTTGAGCAACCTAAGTGGTGTTTTTTTCCAACCTCCTTTGAAAAAACACCCACAATAAGAAATTCCCATTCTATGGAATTGACTCAGACATAATATGTGTATATGATATATATATATGTGTATGAAACCAAAGTTTCACAAAACAATTTTCTTTTTATGTGTGATGTATTCTGATATAGTATTTTCTACTCTAATCTGTCATTTGGGGGAAAAAATTTGGTTGCAAGAGATTAAATGGATTTTACAAACCATTAATGGGTTTGCAACCAGAAGTCTGAAAAATACTGTAGTGTGTTCTACTAATTACAAGCCTTGTCTATGTACACAGAGCTTCCAACCAGTTTTCTAATGTCTCACTCTTCCATAGGAATGGATAGTCAAAGTTCTCCAAACATTTAAGAAAAGCTTCTGGAAATTCCCTGGCAGTCCAGTGGTTAGGACTCTGCTTTCACTGCCATGGACCTGGGTTCAATCCTTGGTCAGGGAACTAAAAGCCTGCAAGCTGCACACCATGGCCAAAGAAAAAAGCTTCTAATAGAAAAAACAAACCAGAAACAAAGACCAACAAACTCAAAACATTAGAAATATCCTCAGAGAAGTAAGGGGTATTCCCAGATGGAGCAGATTGCTGTTTAAAAGGGGAAGGGGTGGTCAAGAAAGTAGTAAATTTAAAACATAGTAACAGAAATGTGAAAATTCCAAGGAAGAGTTGGAAGATAGAAATCTTTCAAAAAATAAAAAGGGGTAGAAGTTGAGAAGAAATTATTATTCTAAGGGAAAACATGGGTGGTAGGCTTAAAGAATAACTAGTCCAATATGAAAAAGGATGATGGACCCCTGGACAGTTGTCTTCAATTAAAAAAATATAAACTGATATGCAATATGATGTGTTTGAAAATGTTGAGAGTTTGGGACAAATTGGGAAAAGAGGCAACAGCTAACTTCAATCAAAAAAAGTAAATGAAATTATGTTATAATTGGATCAGTTATGAATAAATATGTACAGTCATAATAATATAAGGAATTATTTTACCTAAGATAACATAGATATTGATATATTGAGGCATGATGGAGGATGAAGAAATAATACACATGTTTATGAGAGGGCATTGGAGTATAAATACATAGCTTATTTCCTGTATCAAGAAGCAAAATAATAGTCCAAACTGAAGAATTGAGAACTAGTAGGAGAGGGCAATGGCACCCCACTCCAGTATTCTTGTCTGGAAAATCCCATGGATGGAGGAGCCTGGTGGGCTGCANAAACAAACAAAAAAAAACAGAAGCTGCCTTTTTTTCCAACTGCTCTGAGGAAATTAGAGAAGAACATGGATCAGAATTGGATGAGTTTCAGAGGTCTTACTTTTCTTACCACAGTGAAGTTTATATATAGGTAGCTTTTTAAAAATAGATTATTTGCCATATTTTCCATCACTTCTTCTTTGCCCATATGCTTTTTCTTTCTGTTGGCTGAAAATCAAACTGACGGAAGGCAAGCAAATGGGACATGAAATAGCATCAGAGCAAAGCATTTGGACATCCTGTTCGTAGTGTTGGTTCCCAAAGATAACTTTCCTTATCCTGTCTGGACTGCTCCTTGTAACCACCCACAATGAAGTATCTCATATCCTGCACAGATCGTGTTCACATCAAAAAGCTGTGTTTGCCTGTGCTTTAGTTTCTACTCGGTGAACAAAATTCAGTGTGCAAATTGTTTGAATATGGAAGACATTTTTTAATGTAATGTGGAAGCCCTTGGTGGTTTACTGTCAGACATCTCAGCATGAATGAAATAATTTGCTTTAACAACTGAACCATATAAATTTTTGATACTACAGTAATACTGCAAGCTCTCACAAATTACCACAGTACATCTTAACTGTCATGTCACATCATGTAAATTACAGTCATGATGACATGCTTAGCTTGGTTGATATAATATCTTGCTAAGGAAATGGANGGGCTGCCGTCTATGGGGTCGCACAGAGTCGGACACGACTGAAGCAACTTAGCAGCAGCAGCAGCAGTATAAGGATGCTATTAAGAAACGGAGATAAATCCCAAAAGAGCATTATAAAAGATAAGGTTACCTCTGGGGAGTAGAAATTCAGTGTGCAGAGGGCTGGGGTAGGGTCAGCTGTGCAGTACCATGTGATTTTTTAAAATGTACTATATTGGGAACTTCCCTGGTTGACCAGTGGTTAGGACTTTGTGCTTCCACTGCAGGGGGCATAGGATGGATCCCTGGTCAAAGTTCTGCGTGGCCAAAAAATTAATGTACTATATTGGTAAAAATAAAAATGAATACAAGTAATACAGTGTTTCATTTATTTGAAAATACTAGTAGTCAGAAAGGAGGAACTATTTCCCTCAGGTATTGTTAAGATGTAAGATACTGAGGAAACCAGGAATACTGATTTAGCACCCTTCTCAAAGAAACTTTAAAACTTCTCCTTGCTTTGGTACTAAATCTTGTGTTGCTGTGTTATTATTTCAGACCCCAGTAACTTGTCAACTTTTGCTAACAGCATCTCTAGGAACAGATATAATTCTGGCCTCATATATTGTTGTTACAGTGGTGGAAGCCAGCAAATGACAGCATGGTATACTTATGTGGCTTTACACATGGCAGGCAGCATACAACCTCACTAAAGGGGGCTTAAGTAGGAGGCAGCACCCTGGTGATGCACATGGTAAAGGAGAGGGCTCATATAAGACATTCCTAGGGTATGCTCAGAACCTCTGGGCGTGTGTGTGTGTCCTGCTGTAACCACTGGAGACAGTCCATGGAAACCATCATTATTGATTCTGCATGACTCCATTTATTCTCCTGTGCTGCCATGGCCTGGGAGAGTGCTGAGTAGATCAGAAAGGATGAGGTGCAGAAATAAGACTGGGGCGGCCAGAGAGCTATGTGAGCACTGGAGGGGAAAGGGGGTGAGGGGACTGCAGACAGAGCTCGCCAAACCTTGGTCCCAGATCCATAAATTGTCACGCCTGCTTCCTAACCTTCTGACTTCCACACTTAAAATTTAGAGAACACTCTTCTTCCTCTTCTGACCATCCCCCACCAGGTCATTTTTTAGGTTTTACAGTGAGAGGGCCCATGCCTGGTAGGAAGATGAACCTGGACTTTTCACCCCTTAAATGGATTACAGTAAGGAAATCTAGTCACACAGAAGCGGGAAACACAGTAAAGAGTGCATACTCACTGAGGGCAGTCTTGTCTGTAAACAGAATAACCCTGATGTGACTTGAAGGTCTTAGAAGATCCTAGGTCAGAAATCTCTCCTTTCCTACCTCCCATGGGTTGCAAAGAGTGAGACATGAATGAGCAACTGAACTGACTGACTGACCTACTATGGTGCCCAGATCCCACATGCACTTCTTAGGGCAACTCAGCATCGTCCTCTCATGGTCACGAAGTAGGGATTCAAGTACTGTCGGCACCTGGTTCTTAGAGACTGACCAGAGGAGCCTCTTCTATTTCTTTTTCCTTTTCCAGTTCCCCACAAACATTTATTGGTTTTTACTCTATCCCAGTCTCCAGGTGGGCTGCAGTCCATGGGGTTGCTAAAAGTTGGACACGACTGAGCGACTTCACTTTCACTTTCATGTACTGGAGAAGGAAATGGCAACCCACTCGTGTTCTTGCCTGGAGAATCCCAGGGACAGGGGAGCCTGGTGGGCTGCCATCTATGGGGTCGCACAGAGTCAGACACAACTGAAGCGACTTAGCAGCAGCAGCAGTCTCTAGGTACAAAGATAATGAAAACCCTTGCCCTCAAAGACTGCCAATTTTGGGTGGATTGAGGCAGTTTCAGAGGCAGATATGAAAACTTAATTTTTTCGTAACAGGTTAGGAAACAAATCTGCACAAATACAATTGGAAATGCAGGTAAGTTAGGGAAGGTTTTCTAGTTGAGAAGACCTCAGGAGTTATATAGGTATGAGCAGGGCAGAATGAGAACCAACTCCTCCACTTCCATTGGATCACTGGAATTGTATGTTTCGTGCCATATACGCACCCCCCCCCCCCCCGTCCTGGGCTCNGAAATGCAGGTAAGTTAGGGAAGGTTTTCTAGTTGAGAAGACCTCAGGAGTTATATAGGTATGAGCAGGGCAGAATGAGAACCAACTCCTCCACTTCCATTGGATCACTGGAATTGTATGTTTCGTGCCATATACGCCCCCCCCCCCCCCCAGTCCTGGGCTCTAGCTGTGCCAGTTCAGCTGTTGCCCTTCTCCTTACCCAGGTCTCAGTCTTCTTTCAGACTCTAGCCAGGCAACCAATCATCGTACAGTCACACTCTACTCTGGGCAGCCACATCTTACATTCTAGAACAGGTATGTCAGACAAACATTAAATTTCCTAGTAGCTACATTTAAGAAGTAAAAATAAAAAGTGAAATTGTTTTAATGTTTTATTTAACATAACGCATCCAAAATATTTCAACCTGAATATAAAAACAGTGCATTTACGGTTAACATGAGATATTTTAATATGGTTTTTATGTTAAATCTTTGAAATTTGGTACATTTTTACACTTATTATCCCAGTTCCACTCAGTCACACTTCAAGTACTCAGCCGCCACCTGGGGCTAGTGGCTAGCAATGTCAGACAGTGTAACTCAGATTCTGCCCAGACCGAGTGTGCTTGCTGAGGCATTACTATATGTTCCTCTAGATCTCTGTGCCCCCAGTCAGGGCCCTGGGAACAAATTTGAAGAAGGGAAGCCCTCTGAGGTTTCAGCCAAAGAGTAAAAGCACTCCTTCAAATCCAGACCTAGACAGCTATCCCTAAACTGATCCCAAACTTGCTGATGAGACAGCTTTTACTAATCACGAACCCACAAGTGCATTACAGTCAGCCACATTTGACACTGGCCAGTAGGATACCCACTAAGAAAATCTGACAATTAAGGAAACTGACAGGGCAGCCTGGAGGGGCCTGTGAAAGGTCATTTAGTCCCGCCGTTTGGGACTGAAAGGGTCTAAAAATACTTGGCATAATATCAGACACCTTCTTGTGTTAGTCTAGAGAATCACATGTGAGAAAAATACTGAGAAAATTCAATCTATTAAAGTATTTCCACAAACTAGGAAAAGACCACTTTTCAGTTTTGTTTAGAGGAAGAAACACGGGTATTCCATGAAAGCAAAATTTGAAACCCACATATGAGTTCAATCCCCATATTAAGCCCAGAAAAAGGAAGTGTTTGGACCAAGATCTTTACTATGCCCTTTCCACTACTAACTGAAAAATATTTTAATTGGAGAGACTGTACCATCTCCAGGGTTCTCCCAAATTATCCTTCAGGATGACCCGCTCTGGGAAAGATCAGCGGTCCCCCAGTTTTGAGTTAAGAGCCAGCCGCCTTGAACAGGATTGTAGCACCTTGATCCCCTATCTTCTGAAATCTTGAGCGGAGGCGGCTTCTAGGGAGATTCTTTCGCCAACTCTACAACTTCCGGAGCCTGGCCTGGCCCGGCCCAGCCCCTCTGCTGTTACCCAGCTCCTGGCGGCAGGCAGGGCCTAAGCGGTCAGCCCCCAGCGGAAGGGCAGCGAGGAGCCCCAGACGGAGGCCACACCCACGAAGGCAGTTCACAGATTGTTAGCAGCCTCCCCGGTAACGGTTTCCGGGAGGCGAGTGGGCCGCAGGTCAGTACCAAAGTGCCGGAGAGGACCCCTGTGGGTGGGCTTCGGGGGAAGGGATGGCTCTGTCGGTATCATATCTGTTCCCAAGCTTAGCACCCACCCCGCCTGCGCCGGCCGGGACGGGCCGCCTCTCAGCAATTTCTGAGGCCGGAGCTCGCTCCGTCCTCCGAAGGCTGGCAACGAACGGCTCCGGCCTCGCAGGGGTCGCTCTACTGAACCCCGGACTTGCTAGAGGATCTGACAGCCCGGGCTTTCTGCGGGGGCTGGGCGAGAGGGGTGTCTCCGTGGATGGGAGGACCTCCCAGCTCACTGGCGGTCCGCGGCCCCGCTGCTACTGTCCCGGGGAAAGACATCCTAGAGCCTCGAAGCTCTGCCGAGCGCAGGTTGTGCCTGAGAGAGGCCGCCTAAGCTTCTAGGGCACGGCGCAGCCTCGCGGCCTCCGCCCCGGGAACCGTTTCCGGGTCGAATGCTTTTTGTAGCTGACCCGGCGCGGCCCGTGACGCGAGGGCCCAGACGGAAGTGCGGGCGGAGGAGCCCGAGCCGGAGCCCGGCCGGGAGCTGGTCTCGGGGGCTCCGGCTGTGGCGACTGCTGGGCCTGGCCGCGATGGCGACCTTGTGGGCCGGCCTCCTTCGTCTCGCCTCCATGCTCAGCCTGTCCTGCCTGGCGCTCTCGGTGCTGCTGCTAGTGCAGCTGTCAGACGCCGCCAAGGTGAGTCCCGCCCAGCCTTCGCTTCAGACCGGCGCTCCTCCGCTGCCTCCGGCCTCGTCCACCTGAGCCCCACCCCAGTCCTCTGCCAGGCCGATCCCTAGCGTCACAGCCCTGGCAGACCCTCGCCCGGAACCCTCCGGACAGCCGGATGNCTTTCACTTTTCACTTTTATGCACTGGAGAAGGAAATGGCAACCCACTCCAGTGTTCTTGCCTGGAGAATCCCAGGGACGGGGGAGCCTGGCGGGCTGCTATCTATGGGGTCACACAGAGTCGGACACGACTGAAGTGACTTAGCAGCAGCAGCAGCGGCAGGTTTGTCATAGCTTTTCTTCCAAGGAGCAAGTGTCTTTTAATTTCGTGGCTGCAGTCACCATCTGAGGAGGTGACTAATAGTGAATTTCCAACTTGGAACCCATCTATCTCCTGCTTCACTCTCATGCTGCTCTCTAGTCCCCTTCATGCCCATACCCTCCCAACCTGCCCTGTGCTTCCTCCTTGATGAGCTGGCTCATTACTGGAGGAAACAGAAGGCATTCACATTAATATGATGGGAAAACAGAGTGATATTTGCATTTTTTAAATTGGAGCTTTACTCTGTAATACCTTTAAATACAGAGGCTAGGAAAGATGAGTGACAGGTATACAGATGGAGAGGTTTGGTCAGGGATTCTTTTTTTTATTGAAATATTGATAATGCTGTGTTAGTTTCAAGTGTACAGAAAATAACTCAGGTTCGTTTTCATTATAGCTTATTATAGCAGGTCCTTGTTGTTTATGTCAAGGTTTCTTTTTGAAATCTTCCCCAGTTCCCTTCAGAAAAAGGGACGGCATCAAGTCTCCTGATTTTCAAAACACTGATGGCACCTTCTGCATATCTACTGTCATCACTTTAAGTGGTATATTACTGTAACCATGTATTTGTCAGTCTTCTTTACTTGGGTGTGTCCTAATTGTGGGCAGGAGCCGTGTCTTAGACTTGCTTAAATTCACCTCCTTTCGCTCAAGTTCTGGCACAGGACAAATGTTCACTACGTAGCTGCTGAATGAGTAAATGACTTAACAACAACTCTGCCAAACATGCCAATATAGGAAACTACTGAGCCACTGCCTTCCTTCTGAGACTAGATTCCCTTTTGCTGAGAAAGCATCTCCTACTTCTTCTATTCATAAATTTAGTCACCTCTTCTTCACTTCTTCAAACTTGCTTTTTCAGTAGTTGTCCTCTCTTCCTCTCTGTCTCCCAGGGATTAGAAGCAAAGTTTCCTGGGAAGAGTATACCAAACTGATCTCAGCTACATTCAAGCTACTTCCTTTATGTACTTCCTTTTTTGTTGTATCTGAGTGCCTCTAAAACTTCATCCCTTCTTTAGGAGTCTGGCCCAACTCACTTTATCCATATCAGTGCCTTAATACCAAAGGGTGGAAGGATGGTGGACAGAATTGTGACTTGTTTTGCAATTTTTAGCTTGATATTTCCTAATCCTTCGGTAATCAACATTCTCATTTGCAGGCACAGCTGTCAGTCTACTATGTCTTCCTACTGGCAGAGAGATGATGATAATGTTAGCACAGTTTTGTCACGTGACTGAAAAATGTGATTAATAAACCACAGATACTAGGTATTATTTCAAAATAATTTTATGTATTATATAATTATTCATGAGCATTACCAATGGTTTTTTAAAAACTTATATCTCTTAAAGTTATTTAAAAATTTAAATTAATAGTTTTGGAATACTTGGCAGGGGATGCTTAACAAAATGTGTAAGTTGCAGTTTCTAAAAATATTGATGATAAACCATCAACAAGCTATACTAAGTTTCTATTTTGGTTACAGAATTCTGAGGATGTCCGATGTAAATGTATCTGTCCTCCCTATAAAGATAATTCTGGGCATATTTATAATAAGAACATATCCCAAAAAGACTGGTAAGTATTCTGTTACTGAATTACCTGTCACATTTCTTTCTTTGGTTGTCACTGTTAGCGCTGGATATTCATCCAATGTGTTGTTTTCTTTTTAAGTATTTATTTTTAAGCAAAAGTGTTGAATTCCATTTCCATTTGAAAAAATGAGAGTAAGACCCTGAGTGCATCAAGTAAGTCTAAAGGAATGTAGCCAAAAGCCCCAGGCAGGGAGGGTTTTACATTGGGGTGGGGCTGAGTTCATGGCACCTGAACTCCCCATAGCTACCCTTCTGTGTGCCCTTAAATTTAGGCCCTTCTTTCTTCTCAGTTGAAGGTAAGCAAGCCTCACTTATCTGGGTTATAATTTTTACAACTTGTAGGTTTTGATGCTATATTGTCAGATATAGGAGACTGTTTTAAAGTGTCAGAAGGCTCAGGAAGGAGTGGGAATGAGCCATAGATACCAGAGTTTACCAGTTGGTGGGCCAGTAGGTTACAGATATGCGAAGTCATCAATCCCTTCAGCCCTTGGTATATAATTCAGCAATGACTGGGATCCTGACTGGTTTGTCACCAGCAGTCTTCTCTGTTTATCCCAGTGAACCTTTCAAATGATAGCTTTTTCTACACGTGCTATAAAATGATTGGGAAGCAGTCATTTAAGGATAGGTGGGCTCCTTACCCCTGGACTGGGACATTTTATGGTTTGCAATGGAAGATTGCCAGGATAGGCATAGAAGGAAAATAGCTCCAGATGTTACCATACTATAACATGTACCTGATTTCACAGTGAAATAGACCGAAAAGTTTGAAAGCAGAATTAAATTCATTCGGTTATAATATTCCAAGCTGACTTTGGATAAGAAAATGCAGACTTTGAGCATGTTTAGCTTTTTTGATACCATTGTCTATTCTTCCCATGAAGTTCAGTCCATAAGTTCCCATTTAAGTTTAATCTGACATTTGGTAAGTGTGTTCTTGAGAACTGTGTTCCACTTTAAACTGTCTTGTATTACAAAGTGATATGGCTATTCTTTTAGGTTTTATATCTGCAAGTTATTTTATATGAAAAGAAAACTCAAATAAGTTATTCCTGTAAATTTCCCAAATGTACTGAGCACTTATAATCAGTTTACTCTGTTATCAGTAATAGTGTATGACACTTGTTACGTGAGTGGCAAATAAACTCACTGTTCAAGTGTTCAGCTCTAATCTTTTCACAGACTTTTTGTTACTCCAGGTTTACAGAGAGTAAAGCGTCTGCCTGCAATGTGGGAGAACCAGGTTCGATCCCCGGGTCGGGAACATTCCCCTGGAGAAGGAAATGGCAACCCACTCCAGTATTCTTGCCTAGAAAATTCCATGGATGGAGGAGCCTGGTGGGCTACAGTCCATGGGGTTTCAAAGAGTTGGACATAACTGAGTGACTTCACTCACTCATTCTCATATGTATTTATCCCTGGTTACTGGTGAAAATAGGGAGCTTTGAAAATAAACAGCTGAAAACAAGGCTTGCTTTGGAATTTTTCCTCCTTCTTCTCACTCTTGCTTCCTGTCTGCAGCTGAGCCTTTGACTCTGGGTAGGTTCACAGATGTCACTGAAAGGTTTTAACTGGCTTTAGAAGGGCCCGCAAGTTATGATTAGTCAAGATGTTACAGTTTTCCGAGGCTTCCAGTATTTTATGTGACTTTATATGTATGTATGTATATATATATTATATATCTGACACTATATATATACACACACACACACACACACGTATATATAAAAGTGAAAGTGTTAATAGCTCAGTCACGCCTGACTCTTTGTGACCCCATGGACTGTAGCCAGCCAGGCTCCTCTGTCCATGGAATTCTCCAGGCAAGAATACTGGAGTGCCTTGCCATTCCCTTCTTCAGGGTATCTTCCCGACCCAGGGATTGAATCCAGATCTCCTGCATTGTAAGCAATTAGGTTTACCACTGAGCCACCAGGGAATACCAATATTTCCCTCCTGGTAAATGTAATGTATTTACTTCCTGGTAAATATACCTCTGTATATATTATATATATATATATATATTTACCTCCTGGCCTCCATTTTGTCCAGTTGTCAGCTTTAATTTTTCGTTGACCTATGCTGCTGCTGCTGCTAAGTTGCTTCAGTCATGTCCGACTCCGTGCAACCCCATAGACGGCAGCCTACCAGGCTCCTCCATCCCTGGGATTCTCCAGGCAAGAACACTGGAGTGGGTTGCCATTTCTTTCTCCAATGCATGAAAGTGAAAAGTGAAAGGGAAGTCGCTCAGTCATATCCGACTGTTAGCAACCCCATGGACTGCAGCCTACCAGGCTCCTCCATCCATGGGATTTTCCAGGCAAGAGTACTGGAATGGGTTGTCATTGCCTTCTCTGTCTTTGACCTATACTGTCTAGCTTAAGAAAAGTTTGAGTTCTCTGGTTTTTGTTGGGGTGTGATTCGAAGCTGATAATATCCTCCTTTTGGCACTAGGGGGAGGTGTTGCCTAGTTCCTAAAGTGGCTGTATTTAAGAGTAATAAGAGTTCTGTGTTTACAATGACTGGCCAGACAGGACCAAACTTCCTGTTTCCTTTCCCATCCTGCACAGCACTCAGAATCTCTTTGTTATTAACTGTATTTGTACTTCCAAAGAAATACTTAATACTTAGATTCCCAAGTAATTCTTAAGCATTGTGACTAAGGTTTCTGAAGCTGATCTAGGAAACTAAGGAGATAAATCTCATTTTCCTGAGGTTCAAAGAAATATGGGTGGGGTGAGGTGGGGGGAACTGTTAGGTGTAATTAGCTAATCATATACCACACTGTGGCAGTTAAGATGTTGGTTAATTCATAAAATAATTAATCTTGTATGCAAGAATACTGGAGTGGGCTGCCATTTCCTTCTCTGGGGATCTTCCCAACCCAGGGATTGAAGCCGGGTCTCCTGCATTGCAGACAGACGCTTTACCGTCTGAGCCACCAGGGAAGCCTGAATAATAGTCCAGGTCACCTTAAATCATTTAAAGCAAGACAGAAGTATAGCTGTCCTAGGAGGCAGGAGCCTTTTATTCCAGTGCTTTTAGCTGTTCATGTAGTCTGACCTCATGCAGGTGAGCTCTACATGCCCTCCATGGTTATGAGCTAGATACCCTTGCAGTGGGTTCTAGCTTCCTCTGTCTATTCTATGCCTGCATCCAGCTGGATACATTCCTTGTCTTCAATACGTTTGGAACAGATATGACACATTTGTATGGTGTAAGTTTGGGACCTTACTCTTGTTTGAAATTCTGCCGGTTGAGATTTGCTTTTTCATTACTACCTTTGTTAAAATTAAATTACCTGTTAAGAAAAACTGATGGAACTTTTATCACTTATGCCATTGTGGGTTTTCTTTGTTCTACTACAGCTCACAGGGAACAGAACACAAAAAAGTATGTTCTGATAGGGCAAAAGGAAAGAATCAGCCGGGAGCATTGGGTGTTGCCGAGAAGGTGGGTGGAGTGAGACAGACAGGATGCTTGAATGAGACAGGATGCTGTGGTATTTCTTAAGGCAACTAGAAGTGCCTAAGGGACAGATGACGAGAGGGGCCAGCAGGAGGACGGGAGAGCTTTGCCTACCTTTGCTTAAGGGGATCGGAGTAGCGGACTCTTAATAGCTGTGGAGAGTAATAATTTAATTATTTCCTAGAATTGACAGACTTCTAGAAAATAAGATTTTTTGAGTAGAATTGCTTTTTCATAAGCCATAAATAAATGGCAAATAGGGAGAAAATAAACAATATCCAATAACAAAAACATTAAGCCTGTTATTATTATTTATGTACTGTTGCCAGGTCATGTTTCATTTTTAAATATTTTTGTTGTCCTAAACCTACTTCTCCATGCTTTTTAAATAGACTCTTTGAGAAAAGTAATTGTATCTTACTCTGGTGTTCAGTTTTCAGAGTTTCATAATTTACCATCTGTTAGGTGTGATTAACCATTCATATACCACATGTGGCAGTTCAGATAATGTTAGTTAATTCATAAAGGAGGTAATCGTGTTTGAATAACAAGAGATGGCAAGGGTGAACGTTGACATTCTAGGAATCAGCGAACTAAAATGGACTGGAATGGGTGAATTTAACTCAGATGACCATTATGTCTACTACTGCGGGCAGGAATCCCTCAGAAGAAATGGAGTAGCCATCATGGTCAACAAAAGAGTCTGAAATGCAGTACTTGGATGCAATCTCAAAAACAACAGAATGATCTCTGTTCGTTTCCAAGGCAAACCATTCAATATCACAGTAATCCAAGTCTATGCCCCAACCAGTAATGCTGAAGAAGCTGAAGTTGAAGGGTTTTATGAAGACCTACAAGACNGTGCAGTACTTGGATGCAATCTCAAAAACGACAGAATGATCTCTGTTCGTCTCCAAGGCAAACCATTGAGTATCACAGTTATCCAAGTCTATGCCCCGACCAGTGTAACTCTACTAAATGCCATTTAAGAAAAATAGCCAAAGTGGTGAATTTTATGTCAAGTGAACTGTGTTTAAAAATTTAGAATAACCTGAGATGTAATGCTGCATCCAGCTAGTTGGCAAACATTGCCCAGTGTGGTGGGAGTGGGGCTTCTAGGAAACTGGTAGAAAGCTGTGAGTGGGCAGTCATCTTCTAGTGGCCACCCTGGTTCTTCCTCCTCAAGTGGAATGCTCACATGCCTTGTGCCACATCCTGGAGAAATTGCTAGATGTATTGAAGGTGTCTACACCTGGAATCTGCCTGAATGTTGGATAGTGGTGGTGGAATATTATACAGTCATAAAAAAATCATACCTGGAGGGGGACTTCCCTGGTGGTCCAGAGGTTAAGAATCTGCCTGTGAGTGCAGGGGATGTGGGTTCAGTCACGGTTCTGGCAGCTAGGATCACAATGCTCCTGGGCGTATGGGCAACGGGGGCCGTGTGCCATCGTTACTGAGCCCACNTGGAGGGGGACTTCCCTGGTGGTCCAGAGGTTAAGAATCTGCCTGTGAGTGCAGGGGATGTGGGTTCAGTCACGGTTCTGGCAGCTAGGATCACAATGCTCCTGGGCGTATGGGCAACGGGGGCCGTGTGCCATCGTTACTGAGCCCACGCTCTAGAGCTGCCCCTACAAGGCATGTGAGCTGCAAGCAGAGCTCGTGCTTCACAAGAGGAAAAGCCAATGAGAAGCCCGCAGACAACTAGAGAGCAACCCCTCTTTCAGCTAGAGAAAGCCCCGGCAGCAGCGAAGAGCCCACGTGCCTCAGCAAAGACCCAGTGCAGCCAAGATAAAAAATAAGTAAATAAAAATAATTTTTAAAAAAGTATGCCTGGAGGGATGGATGCCAATATGGCAGAAATAGAATCACCATGAGAAAAAGAGTGGCCTCAAGATCACAGGCAGCCTGATGCCCTTTTATACAATGAAAGTAAAGGTGCATATGTATTTTTAATAACTACTAGAACTATGAAACATACAGGACAAGGGTTAAACAGGGGGCTTGAGATGAGGGTCAGCTGGTGGAACTGTAATGCCCTGGGAGGCCTGTAACAAGCCACCACAGCCTGGATGGTTTAAACAACAGGACTTCTATTCTCTCACAGTTCTGGAGGCCAGAAGTCCAGGATGAGGGTGCTGGCAGGGCCGTACTCTCTCTGGAGGCTCTAGGGGAGGAGGCTTCCTTGCTTCTTCCAGCTTCTGGGGACTCCAGGCATTTCTTAGCCTGTGGCTGCACCACTCTGACTTCTGCCTCC
>SJYV01035071.1:969360-998453 GCA_006410875.1 Neotragus pygmaeus | reverse complement strand
TGGTTAGTAACAAGCATAAAGGAAATCTTCCAACTCACCAGTGAGTAAAGAAGTACAAGAAAATTTTAATGAGATACTACTATTCATTCTAAATTAGCAAAAATGTTAGATAATCATGTCTGATAGAGGTGATGTGCTGAAACTGGAATAGTTACTTACAGATTGCTTATAGTAATGTAAAGTCATTACAGATACCTCAACGAGAATCAGTATCACTGATTCTTTTTGATGTATGACAGAAACCCACAAAATTCTGAGAGCAATTATCCTTCAATTTAAAAAGTAAATTTAAAAAGCAGACACTATTATTGGAAAGAAAAAAAAATTTTTTTTTACCTCATTAAATACTAACTGTGGGGCCCTGGGCGCCGCCATCTTGGGGAACTGAGTGGCCCAATGAGCCGCTGCCCTGTGGGGAACGCAGGGCACGCACACGCACGCAGGGCTCAACTAGGTCACGGCTATGGAGGCGCCTGCAGTCCACCTGTTGCCGTTGCTCTTGCTGTTTGCGGCCTGGGCCCTGGAGCCAGGCAGCACCTCTGCGGAGGCTCCACCACTGGTCAACGAAGAGGTGAGGCGCACGGTGGACCTGAGCAGCCACCTGGCCAAGGTGACAGCCGAGGTGGTCCTGGCTCACACGGGCAGTGACTCCTCGCCCCACGCTGCCTCCTTCCTGGTAGCGCTGGAGCCCGAGTTGGAGGCCCAGCTGGCACACCTCGGCGTGCAGGTGACGGGAGTGGATGAGGAAACCAACAGTCTGGAAGTGCAGGAGACCAAAATTAACGGTAAAAGTGGGAGATTCTTCACAGTCCAGCTCCCAGTTGCTCTTGATCCTGGGGCCGAGGTTTCAGTCATTGTGGAAGCCGTTTATACCCACGCGATTCAGCCGTATCCAGCCCAGATCACCCAGTCTGAGAAACAGTTTGTGGTGTTTGAGGGGAACCATTATTTCTACTCTCCCTACCCGACCAAGACGCAAACCATGCGTGTGAAGCTCACCTCCCCAAACGTGGAGAGCTATACCAAATTGGGCAACCCCATGCGCCACGAGAATCTCCTGGATTACGGCCCTTTCCACGACATCCCTGCCTATAGTCAGGATAGTTTTAAAGTACATTCTGAGAACAACAGCCCTTTCCTGACCGTCACCAGCATGACCCGAGTCATCGAGGTCTCACACTGGGGTAATATTGCTGTGGAAGAAAACGTGAACCTGAAGCATACGGGGGCTGTGCTGAAGGGGTCTTTTTCGCGTTATGATTATGACAGATGGATAGATAGTGGCATCTCCTCCATCCGTTCTTTTAAGACCATCCTTCCTGCCTCTGCCCAGGATGTTTATTACCGGGATGAGATTGGCAGTATTTACACCAGTCACCTCCTTATTTTGGATGACTCGGTGGAGATGGAAATGAAGCCTCGTTTCCCTCTCTTTGGCGGGTGGAAGACTCATTACATCATTGGCTACAACCTCCCAAGCTATGAGTACCTCTATAATTTGGGAGACCAGTATGTGTTGAAGATGAGGCTTGTGGACCACGTGTTTGATAAACAAGTGATAGACTCTCTGACTGTGAAGATCATCCTCCCTGAAGGGGCCAGGAACATCCAAGTGGACAGTCCCTATGAGATTAGCCGAGCCCCCGAGGAGCTACACTATACCTACCTGGACACGTTTGGCCGCCCTGTGATCGTGGCCCACAAGAAAAACCTGGTGGAACAGCACATTCAGGACATCGTAGTGCACTACACCTTCAGCAAGGTGCTCATGCTACAGGAGCCCCTGCTGTTGGTGGCCGCCTTCTCCATTCTGTTCTTCACCGTCGTCATCTATGTCAGGCTGGACTTATCCATCACAAAGAATCCAGCTGCAGAAGCCAGGATGAAGGTGGCTTGCGTAACAGAGCAGGTCTTGACCCTGGTCAGCAAGAGACTAGGTCTCTACCATCACTTTGACAAAACGGTCCGTAGATACAGACAGTCCCGGAATGTGTCCACCTTCAACAGTGGCAAGAAGAGCCTGGAGACGAAGCACAAGGCTTTGAGCAGCGAGGTGGCACTGCTGCAGTCCAGACTGAAAACCGAGGGCTCCAACCTGTGCGACAAGGTGAGCGAAATGCAAAAGCTGGACTTGCAGGTCAAGGAGCTGGTCCTGAAGTCAGCAGTAGAGGCCGAGTGGCTGGTGGCCGGCAAGCTCAAGAAAGACATCTACATCGAGAATAAGAAGCTTATTTCAGGAAAGCGACAGGAGCTGGTCAGCAAGATTGAACACATCCTGGATACCCTGTAGCCTTCCAGAGGGCAGGGTGGGCGATGAACATGGAGGCCAGCAGATTATGGCTTCTGTATTTTGCAAAAGGTCTTCAAGGAAGAGAGAAGCCAGGCCTTGCCTCAAGCAACACAAGAAGCTTAGTTTTTGTCCCTAAAATGTTCTTAAAACAAAACAAAACAAAACACCTAGATATCATTTAAAACAAAATATCTTTGAATTTTGAACAAAGAAGTTTCTGAGTTGGCTTTGTTTGTTCTGAAGCCTAGGATATTCTTTTCACCTCAAGCCCCTTGTTTTACACCCTTCTAATTCCTGAGGTTTGAGTATTTTACAAGCATGTGTATTTTTTTAAAGCACATATGACCAAATGAAAATAAAGCTAAGCCTGTAAAAAAAAACCTCTGTATTGAGTCTTTGAAAGCTCTTATTCTTTGATTCATTGANGAGATGGGAATACCAGACCACCTGACCTGCCTCCTGAGAAATCTGTGTGCAGATCAAGAAGCAAACAGCTAGAACTGGACATGGAACAACAGTTCCAAACCAGTAAAGGAGTACGTCAAGGCTGTATATTGTCACCCTGCTTATTTAACTTCTATGCAGAGTACATCATGCAAAATGGATGAAGCACAAGCTGGAATCAAGATTGCCAGAAGAAATATCAATAACCTCAGATATGCAGATGACACCACCCTTATGGCAGAAAGCAAAGAAGACCCTCTCTGTTTTGCTAAAGAGCCTCTTGTTGAAAGTGAAAGAGGAGAGTAAAAAAAGTTGACTTAAAACTCAACATTCAGAAAACTTAAATTCATGGCATCTAGTCCCATCATTTCATGGCAAATAGATGGGGAGACAGTGGAAACAGTGACAGACTTATTTTGGGGGGGCTCCAAAATCACTACAGATGGTGAGTGCAGCCGTGAAATTAAAAGATGCTTGCTCCTTGGAAGAAAAGCTATGACCAACCTAGACAGCATATTAAAAAGCAGAGACATTACTTTGCCAACAAAGGTCCATCTAGTCAAAGTTTTGGTTTTTCCAGTAGATAGTATGGATGTGAGAGTTGGACTGTGAAGAAAGCTGAGCACCAAAGAATTGATGCTTTTGAACTGTGATGTTGGAAAAGACTCTTGAGAGTCCCTTGGACTGCAAGGAGATCCAACCAGTCCATCCTAAAGGAAATCAGTCCCGAATATTCATTGGAAGGACTGATGTTGAAGCTGAAACTCCAATACTTTAGTCACCTGTTGTGAAGAACTGACTCATTTGAAAAGACCCTGATGCTGGGAAAGATTGAAGGCGGGAGGAGTTGGGGACGACAGAGGATGAGACCGTTGGATGGCACCACCGACTTAATGGACATGAGTTTGAGTAAGCTCCAGGAGTTGGTGATGGACAGGGAGACCTGGTGTGCTGCAGTCCATGGGATCACAAAGAGTCAGACACGACTGAGTGACTGAACTGAACGGTTTATTTGACTGTTGTGTGCTTAGTCGCTCAGTCATGTCTGACTCTTTGTGACCCCATGGACCATAGCCCGCCAGGCTTCTCTATCCATGGGATTCTCCAGGCAAGAATACTGAAGTGGGTTGCCATTCCTTCTCCATCTTAGACTGTTAGATCTTACCAAATTCTAATATTGAGAGGAAATGATTTCACCTCCCTTACTGATTATGTATTCCTTATTTATTTCATTGGGTATGCTCAGTGATTCTGGATTTCAGGAAAGGTTTGATCAGTATGAGTGGAAAATCCAGCTAAGTTTAGACAGTATTTTATCTTTGTTTTTTTCAGTGATTGCCTTCATGTTGTGGATCCCATGCCTGTGCGGGGTCCTGACGTAGAAGCATACTGTCTTCGCTGTGAATGCAAATATGAAGAAAGAAGTTCTGTTACGATCAAGGTAAGAAAGGGAAAAAAATCCATCTTTTCTGCTTCTGAAACAGTTTTTGATGGTATCTAAACAGGAAAGAAAATGCTGGACTTTGGAATTCTATTTAGTTACCTAAACTCTTGCTCTTCCATCCTCTTCTCCAATACCCTCTTACCTACTTCTTCCTTATCCCCAGCCCCCACTCTGAAAGGAGCAATAAGCGTACTCTCCAACTGCCTCATTGAGATACTTTGTAGATTAATTAAGACACCTTAGATGGTTGTGATATGTGAAATGGCACAAAGAAACCCTGTGTGTAATTACCATTTCCCAGAAAGACATTCCAGCTTCTCCTTGGTCCACGAATGCCAAAGATTAGTGAGAAAGCAGCATAAGTAGACCTTCTTCCTGCCCTCTCAACTCTTAGAAAAAAGTTACATATTTAGTGACTACACTATCCTAGAAACATCACAGCTGGATTTTAAGATTTTCTTTATTTTTTTTCTTTATAGGAAATGGAATGTAGATCACTTTTATCTCAATTTGGACCTCTAATGAGTTCAATTACTTTATTATGATACTAGTAGTTCTTTTTATCAATTTTAATATGGGATTTCCCATTTCTGTTCCACAAAAAAAGGCTTCAGGGGAGTCTGGAGTGGCCAGCTGTACCAGTTACAGAATTCCTGTTGTGATTGACCATGCCAGAGAGCCTCTACTCCAGCAGGATGCCTCCCTGTAAAGAAATCATCATAAACTTTTTTGTTTTTTAACAAAATTTTAATGTATAATTTGCATCCCCAGATGTCAATCATATTAAGTGTACAGTTTTATAAAAATTTTAGCAAATTTAAAACCATTTTTAAAAATCCAGTTTTAGAACATTCCCATTACCCCCCAAAGATCCCTGATGCCTATTTATCATTGATCCCATGCCTACCTCCAGCCCTGAAATTGAAGTGAAAGTGTTAGTCCCTCAGTTGTGTCTGACTCTGTGTCTCTCTGGACTGTAGCCTGCCAGGCTCCTCTGTTCACGTGATTCTCTAGGCAGGAATACTGGAGTGGGTTCCTTCTCCGGGGGATCTTCCCGACCTATGGATTCAACCTGGATCTCCTGCATTGCCGGTTGATTCTTTACCGTCTGAGCCACCAGAGAAGCCCACCCCCAGCCCTGGATAATTACTGTTCTCCTTTGTATGTCTAGATCTAGACATGTCATATAAATAGAATCAGAAAATGCGTGCTTTTCTACAACTGGTTTCTTTCACACAGCATAATGTTCCTGAGGTTTATTCATGCTATAGCATGTATCAGTACTTAATTACTTCTTATTACTGAATAGCATTCTACTACATGAATAGATCACATTTTCTTTTTCTATTCATCAGTTGATGGATATTTGGATTATTTCCAGGTTTTTATTCTTAGGAATAATGCTGTTATGAATATCAGTGTATGTGCTTTGGATATATGTTTTCCTTTCCCTCAGGTAGATTCCTAAAAGAGGTAAGTTTATATTTAACTTTTTAAGAGTCCGCCAGATTGTATTCTAAAATAGCTGTACCGTTTTACATTCTTAACCAGCGATGTATAAGGGTTCAGTTTCTGTACATCGTCACTAACATTTGGTATTGTTTGTCTTTAACTGTAGCCAGTCTAGTGGGAGGTGTCACACTCTGCTGCTTGACACCACGCAAATTAAGATCTCAAGAAAATCTTGTGCCTAAAATGTATTTTTGTATGTCTGAATTGATCTAAAACAGTATACTGTTGAAATTCATCTAAACTACATTTTCTATTAGGATTCCTAATGGAAAGTGGTCTTGACTGCAGTGCTATTGAACCTAGGACACTGTATTCATGTGAAAAAAGAAAACTGCTTTGCTAGCAGTGGTAGCAATGATTAGTAGTAGGTGAAGATGGAGTTTTGAAAGGTTGTGAAAAGGCCCCAAAGACAAAAAAATGCTTTCTTTCCTCTTTTTCTATGAATAATACTTTGGTGAAGAGTTGAGTTTGTTTCTTATGTTGGAATCTGGTTTGTATAGAAATGTTGTGTGCTTAACAGATGGGTCAGTCTTGACTATGGCTTTAGTATTATACAAAATTCTGATTTCTTGGCTTGAATAGAGATGTAACTTATTTTCAATTTCCTTTAGGTTACCATTATAATTTATCTCTCCATTTTGGGCCTTCTACTTCTGTACATGGTATATCTTACTCTGGTTGAGCCCATACTGAAGAGACGCCTGTTTGGACACTCACAGTTGATACAGAGCGATGATGATGTTGGGGTAAGTTCTTAACATGCCCTCACTGTTAAGTCTCTGTCATCTGTTAAGTCTCATGCCAGTCTCTGTCATCATCTGATGTAAAGGAGGTGAAGAGTAGTTCCATATAAATGTCCATGTGCTGGAGCACATCCTCAACCAGAGAAACTAAGCTAAGCTAAGCTAAGTTGCTTCAGTCATATCCGACTCTGTGCGACCCCATAGACAGGGGCCCACTGTCTCTGGGATTCTCCAGGCAAGAACACTGGAATGGGTTGCCATTTCCTTCTCCAATGCATGGAAGTGAAAAGCGAAAGTGAAGTCGCCCAGTCATGCCCGACTCTTAGCTACCCCATGGACTGCAGCCTACCAGCCTCCTCCATCCATGGGATTTTCCAGGCAAGAGTACTGGAGTGGGGTGCCATTGCCTTCTCTGAGAGAAACTATAAAGATGGGTCTAATACGAATGTGTCTAATATGAGGTCTAATGTGAGGAAATTGATCTGTAAAGCCGTAAATGTGGTGGCTTAGACAGATGATCCTTGGTGAGTGTGCTGTACAAGGCTTTGCTTTCTGTATCAGGGGCACAGTTTTCATCACCTTTTCCTGTTTATATTGAGGAAAGCATCTGAGATAGTTTTTTCCCCAGGCTCCAACCTAAACTACCACCTTTCCTGTCAACATCACCAAATATTTTGAAAGGCAAAGAAGCTTTAGTGGAGGAAAGCATGAAAACCATGATGTTCTTCACTTAATGAAGAGCAGCTTGATAACTTGCTGACGTTTTGTATTTCCTATTTTCCTTCTTCTTTAAATAATCTGTGGTCTTGAACTCTAGAGAAAAATAAAACCATCTCTCCTGATTCTCTTCCTATCTTTAATACACATTCATATTTGTATATATAATTAATATTATATCACTCAAAACTACTGTGAAATTGACATAGTCCATAATTTGTTATTTAGTATGTCTTTATCATTATTTGGGTTTGTTTCCAAATTTTCCACTATTTCATCATTATATATATATATATATAATATTTTTTAGAAATTATGTTGTATTTTGGATTACTTTATTGAATTATGTTTCTTAAAGTGGATAAAATTTAATAGAGTTTCAGGAATCAATTTCAAAAGCCAAAGCCAGAGTGAACCCTTGCCAACCACAGTCAAAAGTCCTTTTACTCTGGAACAGCTTGTGGGCCCATTGGTAAAAGATGAGAAAGGAGATCCCAACTGAATGGCTCAAGTTATAACTACAGACAGAGCCTGCTTGTTTCATGAATATCAATCGTGAATACTCAACTTATTTGAGCAAGATTTCATTTTTGTTTTGTGAAGAACTTTCATAGAAACACCTCTGTTTGCCTCTTTTCCCCCTTGCATCCTTTATTAATTCAACCAATACATAATGAGTAACTTTTCTGTATCAGGAAGCATTAGAGTCTCAAATACTGTCCTCATATAATTTTCATTCACATATGAAGTTTCCCATTGACATTTTGGGTCAGATGATTGTTGTATTCACTGTATGATATCTAATGGCATCCCTGACCTCTACCCACTAGAAACGAGTATCACCCCTTATCCCAATCCTGACAATCAAAAATGTTCACAGACAGTGCCAGATGTTCCTGGGGGTCAAAATCACCCTCAGTTGAGAACTACTAACATATAAAAATGTTATATGTCCAAGACCACACAAACCATTTCATTATAGGCACATAGATAAAAGCTCTGACTTACATACATTGCGTATAGCATTAAATATCAGGTTCCTGATTTTAAGAATAGACAATATTAGGGCTTCCCTGGTGGCTTAGATGGTAAAGAGTCTGTCTGCAATGCAGGAGACCTAGGTTTGATCCCTGGGTTGGGAAGATCCCCCGGAGAAGGGAATGGCAGCCCACTCCACTATGCTTGCCTGGAGAGTTCCATGGACAGAGGAGCCTGGCAGGGTATATAGTTCATGGAGTCAGAGTTGGACATGACTGAGTGACTAATACTGTCACTGTCAATATTAATTTAATACACAGAACGTAAAATAAATGGACACACAAATGTGTAGACGAAAACATGTAGGAAAGGCATTTGGTTGATGGGGCCTTGTGCTTAGTAACCATTTTGTTCACCGGGGATTGATCCTATGTACATGTCTACCATATAAGAACATTGTCTTTAGAGGCCTGGCTGACTTTTGGATATCTGTTAAATTGATTCTGGGTAGAGAGAGGTTTTCTAAACAGAGCAATGAATGTATGGTAACAACTATACAATAAGAGTTGAATAAGAGTACAATAAGAAGTTGAATTTAAATTCCTACAATTGTTGCTAATCCAAGATGAGAGTTCTTCACTGTTCATGTGCCTTTAAACATGCTTTTGTTAAATCCTCAGTTAAATTCTGTTTTATTTTTTTCCATGTTTGTTGGGTGTAGAGCATTTTGAATCAGAGAGCACAAATAGTTAAGACATTCACTGGAAGTCGTCACGATATTTACTATCATATATCCATGACACATCATTACTGTTATCAAAGCATTACATTAAAACATGTTTTGTATTTATTGTAATTTTATCCAGTGTTAAGAGAGCAAATATATATAAAGGGTAAACCTCTATGGGCATTCTCCCAGCATACATGAGCACAAGCAGCTAGTTCAATCTTGTTCTGATGCAGAATAGACCAAAGGATTAACTGGTTTGTTTAGTCCTTTAATTTGGTTCTTAAGAAGATGTTTCTCCTGCTACCTTGAAGAGTAGATAAAAAACTATGAAATTGAGAAGTACTCTGCTGGTAAAGCACATCCCTCTTCCTAGTCCTGTTTATGCCAAAACAAAGCAACGGTAATAATGTTTTATATACAAATTCATTAAAGCACTGTGTTCATATAGTGCCATTTTAATCTCCCTGAACAAACTCTGTATGTTGACAAGGTGTGACACCAGGTCAAGGTTGAGGGAGCTAAGACTTGTGTTTGTGCTTATTTGTTAGATGACCTTGGATTGGCTTACTTTTTTATGGGAAATACAATAATCCAACAACAGAATAAAGTAATCCATCTTCCTTTTTCCTAACCTCTTTCCTTATATCTGTGAAACAGTTGAACAGAATTGTTTTTATTATTTTCATTTGTAAGGTTAAAAAAAAGAATGGGGTTTGTACAAGATATTACCTATTAAACAAAAAGTTGAAGCAATTTTGGTAAAGAAGCCAGGGGTAGATTCTTTATAGAAAGCTCTTTGCTGTCTTTGAAATGTTGACATTATATAAATATCTTGCTATAAAAAGAAGACCAGGTGTTAAAACACTGTTTATATATAGTTTTATATATATATATAGTTATATATATATAACTATATATAGTTATATATATATAGTTATGCAGTTATCTACAGCTTTCCATAGACATGCTGTCTCCTGCCCTGGGTATATAATAGAGCTTTGGCAAACATACACAAGCAAAACAATATTCTTTTCAAGAGGCCAAGTTTAACAGCACTGAATTGTGACTTATCTCCTATGTTGGAACATTTAGAAGCATTGCTTATTCAAGTACAGGAAAAAGAGATCAAGGAAAAGACAAACAAAGGCAATAAATTAGTACTGAATGCCTTTTGTCATTTGGGCAGCTGTGTTTATATCTTATTCATAGATAGATTAGCATGGTGGTTTCCTGTGTAATGACGACAAACATCAGTGGTATTGGTTTATTTTGACCAGGATAGGTTGGTTTTCTACCCAGATGCCTGGGTAATGCTGCAATAGTCTCTCTTCTCAGGCAGCAGCTAACATGGAAGCTGCCATGTGCTCAGCAATGGAAGATTCAAGACTTTATCAAACAGAAATGCTGAAGTAATAATCCTTTACTGTCCTTAGCGGTCGAGGGTAATTGTAGCACTTGAACTATATCTCTGTCCGTTACAGATTGGGGAAGGGGGTGGGGAGAATGAAAAAGTTCTAAGTGTATGTGTTGAGAGCATAAGAAGAAATTAAAACCACACAAGATGGGACTTGCTGGTGGTCCAGTGGCTAACACTGCACTCCCAATGCAGGGTATCTGAGTTCAGTCCCTGGTCAGGGAATTAGATCCCATCTGCTGCAACTAAAGATCCCACACGCTGCAAATAAGACCTGGGACAGCCAAATGAATAATAAAACAAAAGTAAGTAAATATGAAAAAAAATAACCAAGATAGGATCCAGTCAACTCATCTCTCAGGATGAATGAATGTGGTCCAAAGCTGGCAAGTAACAATTCTAATATATATGAGATTCAGGATAGGATATTAAAAAGACAGGTCTTTCCTCAGTCACAGATGAGCTGGATGGTATTGAATAAAGCAAGGCAAAGCCCTACTCTCTATCTGTAACTTGTAGATATTAACGTGCAAATAGATTTTCTTTCCACAGCTCATCAAGAAAGGCTTCTCTTAACATAATTGACCACTGTCTTTATCTTGGCTCCTCTTTCTTAAGGGAAATGTCTTTGGAAATGGTGACTCATGGGAACATTGCACAGATACCTCCTCATTGCTTGTTTTATTTGAATCACCTATTTCTGTAGTTGGGTTCATCCTGCTTTTGGTATTGAGTGCCTAAGAAGGCGTGGCTAAATTAGATGGTCTGTTTAACAGTCCAGCTGTTCCAGTCTCTGTGGCTGGATAGCTGCTATTGTGTGTGTGTGTTTTACATGGATCATGCCTTCTGATGTTCTCCATTCCTGCACTTTTAGGATCACCAGCCTTTTGCAAATGCCCATGATGTGCTGGCCCGCTCCCGCAGTCGAGCCAACGTGCTAAATAAGGTTGAGTATGCCCAGCAGCGTTGGAAGCTTCAAGTTCAAGAGCAGCGAAAATCCGTCTTTGACCGTCATGTTGTCCTCAGCTAACTGGGAACTGAATTCATGGTGACTAGAAAGAAATGAGGCAGACAATGGGAAAAAGATTGACTGAGTTTTCCTGGGTTTTGTTTTAATACCCTGTTGATTTCTCCAACTCTTGCTGGAAAATTCAAAACTCGAAACAAAAACACACTTGTTTTCTTTTCTCATCAATGTATTAATCAAGGCTTTTTTTTTTTTAAGCACACACCTCAGACAGTGTCAGCCAATAATCTTTTCCTATTTGTGACTTTTACTAATAAAAATATGTCTGCCTGTAAATTATCTTGAAGTCCTTTACCTGGAAAAAGCACTCTTTTTACCACACAGTTTTGACTTGGTTTTCAAGATAATTTTCAGGTAGGGTTTTTGTATTTTATTTTTTGTTTTTGGCAGAGGAGGGGAGGGATGTGTGGGAAGTGCTTAACATAACTTTTCTCAAGTCACCTTACTAAACAAACTTTTGGAGATAAACTTTGCCTTTTATTTTCAAGATTCATTTATATTTTGCAGTATGCCAGCCTCATCCGGGAGTTGGTGATGGACAGTGAGGCCTGGTGTGCTGCAGTCCATGGGGCTGCAAAGAGTCGGACACGACTGAGTGAACTGAACTTAGCCTCATCAAAGCCCCAACTTACCTATTTGAATTTTTGCACTGACTGTATTATCTAGACATCTGGTTGGCCTGTGGCTTCACTTTATGGTAAATTAGATCTGAAAATGCACGGTGGCCCTTCAAAAAAGCAGATTTTCTTTATGTACTGTGATGTCTGATGCAATGCATCCTAGAACAAACTGGCTGCTCGCTAGTCTAATGACTAAACATAGTCTTGGTGTGTGGTCTTTCTCACCTTGTAGTATCTTTAAGGATAAATCCTAAGGACTTGGACACTTGCAATAAAGAAAGTTTCTTTTAAACCCAAGCCTCCCTGGATTGATGACATACACATATTTGTGAGCACCTCCAGTCAGGTTGAGAGGCAGCTGTTTGGACTCTGGTATGTGCAGCTTTGAACTAGGACTGGAGTTCAGGTTGCCTCCCTCTGAAAGGTGTAGCAGTTATTGGATAACTGGCTTTTTTCTTCCTATGTCCTCTTTGAAATGTAACAATAAAAATAATTTTTGAAACATCTACCAGTGTATCTATCCCAACTTTTCTCTCCTCCCTCTTTTGCTGTATGATGAACTTGAAAATATAAAGACAAAGTATACCCTGTTGAAAGACTTGTTTTATACAGTCTAATCATAAAACAGTGGTACTAAATTATCTCTATGTGCGTGTGTGGTGAGGAGAGAGAGAGAACATATGTGTATTTAGATGGGTCTCTGAAAGTACACATATTTGGATAAATTGAGGGATTTAAGATGGATGAAGGAATGCTTGTTTTAAAAAATTCTTGGCAAAAATTAGTATTTAGTATTAGAACTAAATTACATTAATTTCATAAGGGTGAGATTTTAGGAGCTATATAAATGGGGTTTTTGGTTAGTGAAAAACTTTTTTAAACTCCCAAATCGAACCTAAAATTGTTGATTTTATTGTTAATATTAAAAGATGTAAGTTTAACTACAACCAAGTGAAATTTATTCGTTTTGCAAGACTTCGAACATTTGAAAATTAATGAAATCCACATCAACAGACTAAAGAAAAATAACATGATCTTATCAATAGATTCAGAAACAGCATTTGACAAAATCCAACACCCATGCATGACAAAAACTGTCAGTAAACTAAAATAGAGGAGAACGAGTTAAGGATGTTCTAATTACTCATTTTCAACATCATACTGTAAATCCTAGCTAATGGAAGAAGACAAAAGATACACAGACAGGGAAAGAAAAGATGAAAGACTACCACTGTTTAGAGATGACATGATTGTAAACATGTAGGAGAGCCAAAAGAATTTTTTAAAAGGAAAAAAACATTTCTAATACTAATAACTGTAGCAAGGTTTCAGGATAGAAGGTTAATTTACAAAAGTCAGTTGCTATCCCATTCAGTTCACTTCAGTTGCTCAGTCATGTCCGACTGACTCTTTGCGACCCCATGGACTGCAGCACACCAGGCCTCCTTGTCCATCGCCAACTCGCGGAGTTTATTCAAACTCATGTCCATCGAGTTGGTGATGCCATTCAACCATCTCATCCTCTGTCCTCCCCTTCTCCTCCCGCCTTCAATCTTTCCCAGCATCAGGGTCTTTTCAAGTGAGTTAGTTCTTCACATCAGGTGGCCAAAGTATTGGAGTTTCAACTTCAGCATCAGTCCTTCCAGTGAATATTCAGGACTGATTTCCTTTAGGATAGACTTGTTAGATCTTGCTGTCCAAGGGACTCTTAAGAGTCTTCAACACCACAATTCAAAAGCTTCAATTTTTCGGCAATCAGCTTTCTTTATAGTCCAACTCTCACATCCATACATGACTACTGGAGAAACCATAGCTTTGACTNAATTGTAGCACTTGAACTATATCTCTGTCCGTTACAGATTGGGGAAGGGGGTGGGGAGAATGAAAAAGTTCTAAGTGTATGTGTTGAGAGCATAAGAAGAAATTAAAACCACACAAGATGGGACTTGCTGGTGGTCCAGTGGCTAACACTGCACTCCCAATGCAGGGTATCTGAGTTCAGTCCCTGGTCAGGGAATTAGATCCCATCTGCTGCAACTAAAGATCCCACACGCTGCAAATAAGACCTGGGACAGCCAAATGAATAATAAAACAAAAGTAAGTAAATATGAAAAAAAATAACCAAGATAGGATCCAGTCAACTCATCTCTCAGGATGAATGAATGTGGTCCAAAGCTGGCAAGTAACAATTCTAATATATATGAGATTCAGGATAGGATATTAAAAAGACAGGTCTTTCCTCAGTCACAGATGAGCTGGATGGTATTGAATAAAGCAAGGCAAAGCCCTACTCTCTATCTGTAACTTGTAGATATTAACGTGCAAATAGATTTTCTTTCCACAGCTCATCAAGAAAGGCTTCTCTGAACATAATTGACCACTGTCTTTATCTTGGCTCCTCTTTCTTAAGGGAAATGTCTTTGGAAATGGTGACTCATGGGAACATTGCACAGATACCTCCTCATTGCTTGTTTTATTTGAATCACCTATTTCTGTAGTTGGGTTCATCCTGCTTTTGGTATTGAGTGCCTAAGAAGGCGTGGCTAAATTAGATGGTCTGTTTAACAGTCCAGCTGTTCCAGTCTCTGTGGCTGGATAGCTGCTATTGTGTGTGTGTGTTTTACATGGATCATGCCTTCTGATGTTCTCCATTCCTGCACTTTTAGGATCACCAGCCTTTTGCAAATGCCCATGATGTGCTGGCCCGCTCCCGCAGTCGAGCCAACGTGCTAAATAAGGTTGAGTATGCCCAGCAGCGTTGGAAGCTTCAAGTTCAAGAGCAGCGAAAATCCGTCTTTGACCGTCATGTTGTCCTCAGCTAACTGGGAACTGAATTCATGGTGACTAGAAAGAAATGAGGCAGACAATGGGAAAAAGATTGACTGAGTTTTCCTGGGTTTTGTTTTAATACCCTGTTGATTTCTCCAACTCTTGCTGGAAAATTCAAAACTCGAAACAAAAACACACTTGTTTTCTTTTCTCATCAATGTATTAATCAAGGCTTTTTTTTTTTTAAGCACACACCTCAGACAGTGTCAGCCAATAATCTTTTCCTATTTGTGACTTTTACTAATAAAAATATGTCTGCCTGTAAATTATCTTGAAGTCCTTTACCTGGAAAAAGCACTCTTTTTACCACACAGTTTTGACTTGGTTTTCAAGATAATTTTCAGGTAGGGTTTTTGTATTTTATTTTTTGTTTTTGGCAGAGGAGGGGAGGGATGTGTGGGAAGTGCTTAACATAACTTTTCTCAAGTCACCTTACTAAACAAACTTTTGGAGATAAACTTTGCCTTTTATTTTCAAGATTCATTTATATTTTGCAGTATGCCAGCCTCATCCGGGAGTTGGTGATGGACAGTGAGGCCTGGTGTGCTGCAGTCCATGGGGCTGCAAAGAGTCGGACACGACTGAGTGAACTGAACTTAGCCTCATCAAAGCCCCAACTTACCTATTTGAATTTTTGCACTGACTGTATTATCTAGACATCTGGTTGGCCTGTGGCTTCACTTTATGGTAAATTAGATCTGAAAATGCACGGTGGCCCTTCAAAAAAGCAGATTTTCTTTATGTACTGTGATGTCTGATGCAATGCATCCTAGAACAAACTGGCTGCTCGCTAGTCTAATGACTAAACATAGTCTTGGTGTGTGGTCTTTCTCACCTTGTAGTATCTTTAAGGATAAATCCTAAGGACTTGGACACTTGCAATAAAGAAAGTTTCTTTTAAACCCAAGCCTCCCTGGATTGATGACATACACATATTTGTGAGCACCTCCAGTCAGGTTGAGAGGCAGCTGTTTGGACTCTGGTATGTGCAGCTTTGAACTAGGACTGGAGTTCAGGTTGCCTCCCTCTGAAAGGTGTAGCAGTTATTGGGTAACTGGCTTTTTTCTTCCTATGTCCTCTTTGAAATGTAACAATAAAAATAATTTTTGAAACATCTACCAGTGTATCTATCCCAACTTTTCTCTCCTCCCTCTTTTGCTGTATGATGAACTTGAAAATATAAAGACAAAGTATACCCTGTTGAAAGACTTGTTTTATACAGTCTAATCATAAAACAGTGGTACTAAATTATCTCTATGTGCGTGTGTGGTGAGGAGAGAGAGAGAACATATGTGTATTTAGATGGGTCTCTGAAAGTACACATATTTGGATAAATTGAGGGATTTAAGATGGATGAAGGAATGCTTGTTTTAAAAAATTCTTGGCAAAAATTAGTATTTAGTATTAGAACTAAATTACATTAATTTCATAAGGGTGAGATTTTAGGAGCTATATAAATGGGGTTTTTGGTTAGTGAAAAACTTTTTTAAACTCCCAAATCGAACCTAAAATTGTTGATTTTATTGTTAATATTAAAAGATGTAAGTTTAACTACAACCAAGTGAAATTTATTCGTTTTGCAAGACTTCGAACATTTGAAAATTAATGAAATCCACATCAACAGACTAAAGAAAAATAACATGATCTTATCAATAGATTCAGAAACAGCATTTGACAAAATCCAACACCCATGCATGACAAAAACTGTCAGTAAACTAAAATAGAGGAGAACGAGTTAAGGATGTTCTAACTACTCATTTTCAACATCATACTGTAAATCCTAGCTAATGGAAGAAGACAAAAGATACACAGACAGGGAAAGAAAAGATGAAAGACTACCACTGTTTAGAGATGACATGATTGTAAACATGTAGGAGAGCCAAAAGAATTTTTTAAAAGGAAAAAAACATTTCTAATACTAATAACTGTAGCAAGGTTTCAGGATAGAAGGTTAATTTACAAAAGTCAGTTGCTATCCCATTCAGTTCACTTCAGTTGCTCAGTCATGTCCGACTGACTCTTTGCGACCCCATGGACTGCAGCACACCAGGCCTCCTTGTCCATCGCCAACTCGCGGAGTTTATTCAAACTCATGTCCATCGAGTTGGTGATGCCATCCAACCATCTCATCCTCTGTCCTCCCCTTCTCCTCCCGCCTTCAATCTTTCCCAGCATCAGGGTCTTTTCAAGTGAGTTAGTTCTTCACATCAGGTGGCCAAAGTATTGGAGTTTCAACTTCAGCATCAGTCCTTCCAGTGAATATTCAGGACTGATTTCCTTTAGGATAGACTTGTTAGATCTTGCTGTCCAAGGGACTCTTAAGAGTCTTCAACACCACAATTCAAAAGCTTCAATTTTTCGGCAATCAGCTTTCTTTATAGTCCAACTCTCACATCCATACATGACTACTGGAGAAACCATAGCTTTGACTAGATGAACCTTTGTTGGCAAAGTAATATCTCTGCTTTTTTTTGAATAAGCTGTCTAGGTTGGTCATAACTTTTCTTCCAAGGAGTAAGCGTCTTTATTTCATGGCTACAGTCACCATCTGCAGTGATTTTGGAGTGCCAAAAAGTAAAGTCTGCCAGTGTTTCTACTGTTTCCCCATCTATTTGCCATGAAGTGATGGGATCAGATTCCATGATCTTAGCTTTCTGAGTGTTGAGTTTTAAGCCAACTTTTTCACTCGCCTCTTTCACTTTCATCAAGATGCTCTTTAGCTCTTCATTGCTTTCTGCCATAAGGGTGGTGTCATCTGCATATCTGAGGTTATTGATATTTCTCCCGGCAATCTTGATTCCAGCTTGTGCTTCATCCAGGTCAGAGTTTCTCATAATGTACTCTACATATAAGTTAAATAAGCAGGGTGACAATATACAGCCTTGACGTTCTCCTTTCCTGATTTGGAACCAGTCTGTTGTTCCATGTCCAGGTCTAACTATTGCTTCTACTAACAATGAACAAATGAAATCAAAAGCACAATTACCATTTACATTGGTATCCCTCCAAATAAAATATGTATAAATCTAACAAAATATGGATAAAATGTATATGAGGAAAACTACAAAACTGATTAAAGAAATCAAAGGACTAGAACTAAATAAGAGAGAGATTCCATGTTCATGGATTAGAAGACAATATTATCAAGATGTCAGTCTTGATTAAATACAATCCCAGTCAAAATCCCAGCAAGTTATAAGCAAAAGACCTAGAAAGTAAGCACAGTGTTAATTAAGAAGAACAAAGTGTAAAGACAGACACAACCTATTTTCAAGATTTACTGTACAGCTACAGTAATAAAGGCCGTGTCAGTGTGGATTGGCAAAAGAATAGACAAACAGATCAATAGAACAGAATAGAGAGCCCAGAAACAGACTCAATAAATATAGTTAACTGACCTTTGACAAAGCAACAATAGGAACACCGTGGAGCAGTCTTTTCAATGAATGGTGCTAGAACAAATGGATAGTCACATGCAAAAAATGTTAAGCTAGACACAAGCCTTACAACCTTCAAAAAATTAATTTTAAAAGGATCATAGACTTAAATGCCAAATGAAAACCTACAATACTAGAAGACAACATAGGAGAAAATCTAGTTTACTTTTGGTTGGTAATGACTTAATAGATACAATATCAAAAGCACAAATCAAGAAAGAAATCACTGATCATCTGGACATCATTAAAATTAAAAACTTCTGGTGAAAGACTCTGTCGAGAACAAGAACACAAGCCGCCAGCTGGGAGAAAATATTTGTAAGAGACATATCTGACAAAGTACTATCTTCCAAAGCATATAAAGAATTCTTAAAACTCAACAATAAGACAAAAAACTCAGTTTTAAAATGGGCCAAAGACCTGAACAGACACATCAAAGAAGATATACAGACAGCAGATAAGTATTCAAAAAAATGCTCCATTACACATGTCCACCAGTGAAGCTGCTCAAGTCGTGTCTGACTCTTTGTGACCCCACGGACTATAGCCTACGAGGCTCCTCCATCATGGAATTTTCCAGGCAAGAGTACTGGAGTAGGTTGCCATTTCCTTCTCCAGGGGATCCTTCCCAACCCAGGGATCAAAGCCAGGTCTCCTGCATTGCCGGCAGATGCTTTACCGTCTGAGCCACAGGGAAGCTCGCCCCTAGCATGTCCACAGGGAAATGCAAATTAAAACAACAATGAGACACCACTACACACCTATTTGAACGGCTAAAATTCAGAGCACTGACACCAAATCTTGGTGTGGATGTGTAGCAACAGGAACTCTCATTCATTGCTGATGAGAACGCAAAAACGGTATAGCCACTTTAGAAAAGTTTGATAGTTTCCTATAAAACTAAACATACACTTACGTGATCCAGCAGTTATACTTCAGTATTTAATATCTGCTACCCCATGGACTGTAGCCTGCCAGGCTCCTCTGTCTATGGAATTCTCCAGGCAAGAATACTGGAGTGAGTAGCCTTTCCCTTCTCCAGGGGATCTTCCCAACCCAGGGATTGAACCAAGGTCTTCTGCATTGAGGGTGGATTCTTTACAGTCTGAGCCACTAGGGAAGCCCATTTAATATGTGTTAGTTAAAATATTATATCCATATGAAAACTTTGCATATGGGTGTTTATAGCAGCTTTATTCATAATTGCCAAAACTTGGAAGCAATCAAGAAGTCCTCTAGTAGGTGAATAGACAGTAAGCTGTGATACATTCAATGGAATATTTTTAAAATTTATTTTATTGAAATATAGTTGATTTATGATGTGTTAATTTCTACTGTATAGCAAAGTGATTCAGATATATGTGTGTCTATATTAATATATACTTTTTCATATCCTTTTCTATTATGGTTTATCACAGGGTATTGAATATAGTTCCCGCTGCTATACAGTAGGACCTTGTTGTTTATCTATTCTATATATATTAGTTTGTATCTGCTAATGCCCAAATCCCAATACATTCTTCCCCCACCCTCCTCTCCCTTGGCAACAATAAGTCTGTTCTCTATGTCTGTGTGTCTGTGTCTGTTTCATGGATAAGTTCCTTTGTGACATAGTTTAGATTCTACATGTAAATGTTATATGGTATTCAGACAATGGAATATTTCTAAAAAGAAATGAGCTATCAAGTCAAAAATATGTGGAGGAGACTTAAATGAATATTACTAATTGAAAGAAGCCAATTTGGAAACAGTGTCAGACTTTATATTTTTGGGCTCCAAAATCACTGCAGATGGTGACTGCAGCCATGAAATTAGAAGATGCTTACTCCTTGGAAGAAAAGTTATGACCAACCTAGATAGCATATTCAAAAGCAGAGACATTACTTTGCGGACTAAGGTCCGTCTAGTCAAGGCTATGGTTTTTCCTGTGGTCATGTATGGATGTGAGAGTTGGACTGTGAAGAAGGCTGAGTGCCGAAGAATTGATGCTTTTGAACTGTGGTCTTGGAGAAGACTCTTGAGAGTCCCTTGGACTGCAAGGAGATCCAACGAGTCCATCCTAAAGGAGATCAACCCTGAATTTTCTTTGGAAGGAATGATGCTAAAGCTAAAACTCCAGTACTTTGGCCCCCTCATGCNGAGTTTTGCCAAGAAAATGCACTGGTCATAGCAAATACCTTCTTCCAACAACACAAGAGAAGACTCTACACATGGACATCACCAGATGGTCAACACAGAAATCAGATTGATTATATTCTTTGCAGCCAAAGATGGAGAAGCTCTATACTGTCAACAAAAACAAGACCAGGAGCTGACTGTGGCTCAGATCATGAAGGCTCAGATCATGTGGCTCAGCCCTGGGATTTCTTTGGAAGGAATGATGCTAAAGCTGAAACTCCGGTACTTTGGCCACTTCATGTGAAGAGTTGACTCATTGGAAAAGACTCTGATGCTGGGAGGGATTGGGGGCAGGAGGAGAAGGGGACGACAGAGGATGAGATGGCTGGATGGCATCACGGACTCAATGGACGCGAGTCTGCGTGAACTCGGAGAGATGGTGATGAACAGGGAAGCCTGGCGTGCTGCAATTCATGGAGTCGCAAAGAGTCAGACATGACTGAGCAACTGAACTGAACTGATATGAGTTCAGGTATACAACATTCTGGAAAAGGAAAAGCTATGGAGTAAAACAAAAAATCAGGTATTGTCAGGTACTCGGGGGAGGGAGGAATGAATAGGTGTAACAGACACTTTAGAGCAGTGAAACTATTCCATATGATGCTATCATGGTAGATGTGTATCATTATACATTTGTGAAGTTGCATAGAATGTACAACACAAGAGTGAACCCTGGGGACTTCCCTGGTGGTCCAGTGGCTAAGACTCTGCCGATGCTCCCAGTACAGGGGGCCCGGGTTCAATCCCTGGACAGGGAACTAAATTCTACATACAGCAACTAAAAAAAGTACCGTATGCCACAACTAAGACCTGGTATAGCCAAATAAACAAATATTTTTTTTAAAAAAGCTTGAGCCTTAATATAAGCTATGGGCTTTAAGTGATAATGATGTGTCAATATTATCAATTGTAACAAATGTATCACTCTGGGGCTGGCATTCTGGTAATGTAGGAGGATGTACATATGTAAGAGCAGCGGGTATATGGGAACTGTACTTGATGCTCAGTTTTGCTGTACATCTAAAATTGCTCTGAAAAAGGCTATTTAGAAGGAAAAAAATTGTAATAGATATACAGTAAAATGTAGGTTCATATTGACCTTCCTGGTTAGCATCTTAATCTCTATTTTAAAAATATTGACAGTATTTTCACATTATGAGATTATTACTTAAGGATATTTTCCATAAGCAATTTTGATATAAAATTATATAACCCAGGTGAGTGGAGGAAACATTCTTCTTGAAAAGAATTTGTTACAAGAGTCCAATTTTGCAAGCAAACTTTCTATTTAGTATTGTTGCATGTTGTCGTATCTACATATTAGGTAGAGAAAATCGCTAAACCAGCCTGAGCAGTTCTGTTTAACTGTAAGCTATTTTGCATGTTGTTACTAAATGATCACATATAAATCAGGTTAAGTCTAACTCAGCCCCAAATACAGAATCGTGGCAACAAAATTCAGGTAAGAGACTCTTCTCCAGAGTGGCCCATGGGAGAGAATAAGAACATGGTTTTTAAGAAAATCCCTAGGCACAGTTGAAAAATGATGATTATTTTCAGCTGATTATCTTAAACTAGCAAATATACTTCCGTGTTGAAAGATTCAGTTTTGCTGTTGATTAAATCATCTGGAGGAGTGGCAAGGATTTAGGGGTTTGAAAGTTAGGAGACCTAGGTTCTGACCTCTGGCCTCATAACTGCAACAATTTATGAGAGATTGAATGAGAGGCTTTCCTAAGGTTTCTCCATCCCTAACATTCCATAATTCATAATGTACAGTAGTAGCTTTTTGTTTCCTACATGCTAGATATTTATAATGTATCAGAAAGTTGAAACTTTAATGCTAAGCAAAGCAATCCAGAATTTCTTAGGATTTTATCATTAAGACCTCACCCTTTATTTCCCAGAATAGCTCTAAGTCAGAAACCTGAGACTTTCATTAAAAGATAGGTGCATTTGTTTTTAGCTACGTGTATATTTGGCTTCAGAGTCCCAGCACTTAACGGTTTGTGTTGTTCTCTCTCTCTTTGCTTTCTAAGACTTTTTTTTTTTTTTAATGTGGACTATTTGCAAAGTCTTTATTGAATTTGTCACACTATTGCTTCTGTTTTATGTTTTGTTTTTTTTGGCCGTGAGGCATGTGGGATCTTACCTCCCCGACCAGGGATCAAACCCCCACCCCCTACAAGTGAAGGCAAAGTCTAACCACTGGACCACCAGGGAAGTCCCTGTGTTCCTCTCTTTTAAAAACTTTACTCAGTTTCTACAAATGTGTCCAGTTTCCACGAGCCTTCCTGTCTTGATCCTCACTGCTGCATTTTTCATTGTATTGCTGTTGTGGTTAATTTTTTTTCTTTAAATAAAAGATAAATGCTACGACATTAATTGGCAACCTTTTGGCAATGCTTAATAGAAAAAGCTCCCCCCTCAGTATGTCTCCAAAGATATCAGGCTCATTTCCCAAGAATTATGCAAGGTCTTGTTAAAATCTAGAAAGTTTATTTCCCTGGATATGTTCCAGTGTCTCTTGGTTTATAGTCTATGGGAACTTGAATAGAATTTGTGTCCTGCTGTGGTGTGAAATCTTAATTATGTTGAACTGGGTCATAATGTTTTTAAGGTCTATGATATCCTTCTACTTTTCTGTCCATCATTCTACTAATATTTGAGATTTTGCTATTAAAACTCCAACTAAAAATCTTAATTCATCTACTTAAAAAATAACTGTGCTATATAATGGAACTATACGTAAGTTTGTTCTGTATTTTCTGTCTCCTGTAAATGCATTATCATACTTTCATAACTTGAAAAATAAAAAAGAAAGAAAAAAAACCTAGAGACTTTTAACTACTTTTGGCATATACAAACTACTCAGATCTCATCTGGATCAAGGCTTAAGATATTATGAAAATTATCAGTCAAGATGACTATACCCAAAGAATTCTTCTGAGTTAGCTTTGATGACAGCTGTTCTACTTTTCGGTACCCTGTTGTAGCAGTTCTGGCTTGTTAGCTACAGGCAGAAAGAAGGTTCTGCTGTTCTCAGGAATGTAGAAATGGGGGCTCCACACTCACTGTGCCATAATTTCACAGTTTCTACCATGCACATTTTTTATCTCTTACCCTCTAGGATTCCTAGCTCAGGAATTTCCTAACTCTTTTTCTTTGGGCAAATTTTTCCTGGCTAGTTTCTAATCCAGAAATTTTTATTGTATGTTAGTTATTTTAGGCCATTGGATCAGTAATTTGGCATCTTTCATTTTCTGTTCCTGTTTTGCTTTTTAATTGGACCTNGCCCACCCCACCCCTCTCCCTGCCTCCTCCTCTTGCCATCCCCAGATCCGCTTCATCCTCATCCAGAACCGAGCAGGCAAGACACGCCTGGCCAAGTGGTACATGCAGTTTGATGACGACGAGAAACAGAAGCTGATCGAGGAGGTGCATGCTGTGGTCACTGTCCGAGACGCCAAACACACCAACTTTGTGGAGGTGACAGCTACCCCCACCCCCACCAGTGCCTCCCACACTCCCCTGCTTTCTTTTGATGTCCCCCTTCCCAGTCTCAGATGGCGAAAACTTCTCAGACTCTCCTTCCTCCCCGCCATTCATTTATTCAACTTGCCTCCCATCTTCTTCCTTCGAGGAGGGTGGGTTGCTTTTCAGGGTGAACATTTTCAGACATACAGGTTAGTACAATGAGACATCAACTGAAAATTCTCCCAGATTTCATCAGTATTAAGAGTTTGCATTTTTGTTCTTTTTTTCTCTCTTCTTATTTTTTTTTTTGGCCAAATAACCTTTTTTTTTTTCCTGATGCCTTTTAAAAACTTACTACAAAAATGCTCAAACACATAAGCGTCAAGAATGGTGTACTGAACCATCCCTGGCTGTCGTGTTTCCAGTTCAGTTAGAGAGATCGTGGGGGAGTCCCCTGGCGGTCTGGAGGGTAGGATTGCGTGCTGTCACTCCCAAAGGGGCAGATTCAGTCCCTGGTTGAGAAACTAAGATTGCATAAGCCATGTATTGCAGTCAAAAAAAAGGTATAGAGATAATGACATTTCATCTCTAAATATTTCAGGATCCATCTCAGAAAAAAAAGACACTGCCTTCCATGACCACAGTATCATCAGGCCTGATAAAAGGAGTCATACGTCCTTACTAATATTACTCTAAATCTGATCAATATTTAAATTTCCCCCAGATCATCAGAGGGCTTCCCAGGTGGCCCTAGTGGTAAAGAACCCACCTGCCAATGCAGGAGACATAAGAGATGCAAGTTCGATCCCTAGGTCAGGGAGATGCCCTGGAGGAGGGCATGGCAACCCACTGCAGCATTCTTGCCTGAAGAATCCCATGGACCGAGGAGCCTGGCAGGCTATAGTCCAGGGGTCACAAAGAGTCAAACATGACTGAAGCACCTTAGCATAGCACAGGTCATCACAACTGACTTTCCAAAGCCAGTCAAGGATCTTGGCGTTGGTTTTGGTCTCTTTATTGAGATGCTTCTAGCTTTAATTCCCATGGTATTGGCTAGCTTTAATTCCCATGGTATTGGCCTGTTAAGAGACCAGGCTGATTGTCCTGTGTGTTTGTGCACGCGCTCAGTCGTGTCTGACTCTCTGTGACCCATTGACTGTGGCCCGCCAGGCTCCTCTGTCCATGTAGAGTTCAACAGATACTTATTGGCAGCTCACTATGTGCCGAGTACTGTTCTAGGCACTGGTGATACAGCAGGAAATGAAACAGACCCAGCCCCTTCCCTCGGAGAGCTGACCACTGACATTTTTAGTTTGTCAATGGGAGGTTGTTATTATAATGAAGATATACTGTATCAGGTATGATAGATGCCAGGGAGAAAAAGGAAGCAGCTGTGGGGGATGGAATGGCTGGGATGTATACAGTGGGGGGTGGGGAGTGGAACGTAGGTTTAAGTGGTTTGATCAGGAATCATTGAACAGGGGACATTTGAACCCAGACCTGAGGGAATGGAGAAGTGGAAGGAGATGATATCTGACAATAAGTGCAAAGGCCCTGAGGCAGCAGGGCGTACAAGGGCATTCCTGGAATATCAAGAAAGCCGGTGTATCTGAGGTGGGGTAAGCCAGGGAGGAAGGTGGGAGCAGATGAGATTGAAGATGTAACAGAAGCAGGAGGTTCAGGGCCTTGTGACCTGTCATGAGGATGTGGGCCCTTACTCTGAGCAGGAAGGGAGCCACAGGAGGCTTTTGAGCTGAGGAGGGAGGTAGGCTAGCTTAGGCTTTAGGGATCCCTCTCTAAGGGGCAGGANATTACATAGTGCAGCCTGCAGAGTTTCATTATACTCAGGTAGAGAAACAAGTGCCAGTGTTACCTACTCTTGCCCAAAAACATTAGGGCTGATTTTTTTTAGGAGAAATAAAGCCAGATTTCCTTCTTTTCTGAAAGCCACAGTTAAATTTCATGTGGCTTTTCGTTTTCCACATTGGGTACATTCTTCACCTCTCAACAAATGTGCTTCAAACAAACTTGCCAAAGGACACACAGCTAAGAAGATGCAAAGCCAAGATTGAACTTGAGAAAGTTAATGACTGAAAGAAAAATGCTCTTTTTCAGCACTTCCCTGATTTCCCATCAACTATTTGAAATCTGTTATGACTACATTACTACAGTTAAGGGTAAAAAGTAATGGTAGTATAATAAATAAGCTGGATACAGATCTATTCAGAAAGGGGGAATATGTTGATATTGGAATATAATACTTCAAGTTCCATGAAAAAAAAGCCTAAATAGAGTTGCACTTTACTCAATATGTTTGAAGTTCTAAGTAAATATGTAAACTGACTATGTTATAAATGTGTTAGGGGAGTTTCTCATTGAGGCAATCTTACATGAATTTTTAAGAGCAAATCATCCCTTCTTATTTTAATTTCAGTTTTACCTCTGGCATACCAATTATCACTTAAGAAGGCTATGCCTGTGAGGTTGCATGATCATTAACTAGTTTGTAATTTTTCCAACATATATTTGAATATTGTGGTGTTTCACTGTTTACCAAATGTTAGTATTTGCATACACTTTCACAATCTTCATTACATTACTGCTCTACAGCACCTGTATTGCTGTTTACTTACTCTTTTTCTGTGAATTGGTTCATATTTTTAACTCAAGTAGATTTATTTTTCAAAGAGACTTTGTATCACTACTGTAAATGTGAAATCAGCATAATTCACAATAAATAGAAATTAATAGTAAAATATTATTAGATTCTAGCTAGATACTATTCCTGTTGAAGCCTTCTATCTGAGGAGGATTGGAAAGCATTTTAATAGTGTGGAAGACATGTTCTCACCAGACTAAAGATATAACCTTGTAATCATAAGGACTGATAGAGAATTGAAAGGAAATAACTTTCTCACAAGGCAAGTCAATGTTATTTCAGGCTGTTTCTGTGTACCATCAAAAATCCTCTTACTGCCCACAAAATATTGTAACCTCATCAAGTCTTCAGAATGAGCTCAAAAACTATTCATGAAAGCAGTAAAGTCTCTGATCTCTGAGAAAGTCGATATCTGCTCTCTTTTGATCTGGGCAAATTCATAAACTTGGTTCTGTTTCCAGGCTAAAGAGGAAATGATGGACAATAGAAGTTACTCTAACGTGCCAGACAAACTGCCTGTCTTCACGGATTCCTCCCACTTGCCACTGACCAGGTCCTTNTCGATATCTGCTCTCTTTTGATCTGGGCAAATTCATAAACTTGGTTCTGTTTCCAGGCTAAAGAGGAAATGATGGACAATAGAAGTTACTCTAACGTGCCAGACAAACTGCCTGTCTTCACGGATTCCTCCCACTTGCCACTGACCAGGTCCTTTTATCTGGATCCCATGGTCACCTTCCATCTCTACCCAGAGGGCCCAGTGCCAGCCCCTTACTCGGAAAACCTGCCACTGCTGCCTTTTTCTAGTGACTCCCTGATTATGGAAAATTATGGTGAACCCTGCACCTTCTCCTTCCCAATGCCTTATCCAAATTACAGAAGGTGCGAATATTCCTACGGGCCAGCCTTTATCCGGAAAAGAAATGAGCGGGAAAGGCAGCGGGTGAAATGTGTCAATGAAGGCTATGCCCAGCTCCGACATCATCTGCCAGAGGAGTACCTGGAAAAACGCCTCAGCAAAGTGGAAACCCTCAGAGCCGCCATCAAGTACATTAATTATCTCCAGTCCCTGCTGTACCCTGATGAGGCTGAGACCAAGAATAGTCCCAGGAAAGCCTCCTCCATAATGGCAACCACCACCCGCCACTCTGACTCCATTTTTAGAATCATTTGATTCCATGTTTCCAAATAGAAACAATTTCACAAAATATGGTCCCCTACATCATTCAGTAGTTTTCCTAATGTCATCTTTGTGTGGGCAGATAATAGTTCAAATGCTAACAGATGCTGGATACGTCTTACTTGGATTTCAGATGTACTAAACATTATATTTTATAGATTGAGAAAATGCTTCTTAAGCTCTGGTGATTTCTTTCAAGAACATTAGGGAATCAGAAGTCCTAAAAATTATCTTTGCCTCTCAACTTGCCCTTCTCCTGCACTTGGCCAGAGTCTCAGGTGTGAGAAACTCACAAAAGTAATGTAAAGCACGATTAAAGCCTAGTCAGTGTCTCTACTGCACTTTGCAGAAGTTTCATGCTAAGCAGTCCAGTGAACCTTCCTTGATTTGTCAAAATTTGGTGGGTTTTATTATTTGGGGTTAGCAATAAATTTACACCTTACCCATAACAGGATGGGGAGATATTCTGGGGCTAAAGCAAAAGTAATTAACAAAACCTTGTTGTCATTTGAAATTATTTCAGAGTCATCTTTGTCCTGCATGAGGCAGACATCCTCTGGTAGCTTAGTGTAGGGCCTAAGCGGGCAGGCTCTGCAGTCATCTTGCTCCATGTACACTCTGACTTTGCTGCCTCTCCCTGTGTCATTTCAGTTCTTCATCCACAGAATAAAAGTAATAGCAACTACCCCATATGTTTATTATGAGGATCACCAGCACCTGACACATAAGGTGTTCATAATCATTATTTTTTTTAATTATTATTGTTCATAATCATTATTTTTTTAAATTATTATTATCCCTTTTTTGTCCATAGCATCACCATGCTTCAGGTTCTCTGGCCAGATAATGTGGGAAGAACAGTGATCCCGCCTGTCTTGGAGTCCTCCTTCAAAGTGTCTATTTTTATTCTCGTGATGAGCTTCAACTCTTCTGTCCTCCTTAACCCCCAGGTCCCATCTGTCACCAAGCCCAGGCAGGTCTTCCAACATACTGTCACATTCATTTCCACTGTCGCCTCTTTTATGAAGTCTTTCCATCGCAGCCATTACTTGTTCCTTTATTGTGCACACATATTTCCTTGCCATTCCCATCCTGCTATTTTGACTCCCCTTGCACACTTGTCTCTGTCTTCAGTAGACTGTGAGCTCCTTGAAGATAAGGACAAGTCTTAGTCAATCCTGTATTTATAGCACCCAGAAAAGAGCTCAAATCAGGTAGGTGTCAAGAAATATTTGGTGGTATTATTTTCCTATTTCCATTCTGTCACATTGTGTCTGGATCACTGGTAACTTCCTGGCCTCTCAGGCTCTGTCCTCAAATGGTTCTATTTTCACTTTAATACTCTTTCTTAAAGTATTGTGTTGGCCAAAAAGTTTGTCTGACTTTTTCCATACGATGCTACAGAAAAAAACAA
>SJYV01035071.1:942243-966776 GCA_006410875.1 Neotragus pygmaeus | reverse complement strand
GTGTCTCTGTGTGTCCTGCTCATCCTATAAGGACATCTCAGTCATTGGGTTCAGGGACCATCCTAAGTCCAGGATGATTTAGTGTCTAGATTCTTAACTAATTATATCTGCAAAGAGCTTATTTGTCACATTGTGTCTGGATCACTGGTAACTTCCTGGCCTCTCAGGCTCTGTCCTCAAATGGTTCTATTTTCACTTTAATACTCTTTCTTAAAGTATTGTGTTGGCCAAAAAGTTTGTCTGACTTTTTCCATACGATGCTACAGAAAAAAACAAACAATTTTTTTTGCCAACCTAATATGTCAGGTCACTTCATTGCTCAAACCTCATGACAAGTTCCTTTGGACTGTGACATTGTTGGACATTCATCTGCTTGATTTTCAAAGCTCCCACCAGTTTGGCCCCTTCCCATTCATTTTCCCACTCCAAAAAGAAAATCACGTGTTGCAAATGCATCCTTCTCTCTTAGCTCTTGCTTCCTACCAAGATGGAATGGAATAATCTGTTTCCTTTCACTACTGAAATCCCACCTATCTTATTTAGGAATCCTTTTCTCATAGCCAGAGATCTAATTAGTCTTTCTTAGACTCAAACTTTGTGCACCAAATCACTCAGCCTTTTGGGCAACAGTCATTCTCCTGGCTGCAAAGTTAAGCTCTGTGAGGGTAGACATCAGTTAGGATGCTTTTGGCTGTGAGCAATACAAAAATCTAACAAAAATTGGTATAATCAAAAAAGGGAAGATTTCCCTGGTGGTCCAGAAGTTAAGACTTTGCACTCCTACTGCAAGGGGTACAGGTTCAGGCAGGGCTCAACACTGTCACCAATAATCTGTGTTCTTTAGATCTATCCTCTCTGGGAACAGCTTCAGTGTCCCAGAAAGACTGTCGGGAGCTCCCAGAACTATAAGCTTTTTTATTTATGTATGGGAGGAAATATAAATTTTATAACCAAGATCTCTAACAAAAGTCTTGAGATTCATGCTGACTGGAGAGGCATGGGACATGCCGATGCCTTAGAGGACAGGGGATGGGATGTGCTGATAGACACACAGCAACGAGGGGTACAGCCAGCCTCTCCCTACCACTCAGATTCACAACAGAAAGAGGAACTGGTGGAAGGGGGGACTAGATGGGGTAGAGACACTCACAGACCCGTAAAATGGCTGTCAGACGCCTCGAATACCATCCTCTGGATGTTCAAATGAGAGCGGACTCTGGGCTTCTGTTCCTTTGGTCCCACCATCCACTCCCACCACCCTAAGTTATCGCCACACACCTGCTTCTCAGCAGTCCTGTCTCCTTCAGACAAACGTGCTCACACTTTTGGTTATTTCATTTTAAACTACAAATTCTATCTCAGAGTCCTTAAGCCAACCACTCCACTCCAGCCTCCACTCCAGCCTCCTGCCCACAGAGGAGGAAGGCAGATCAACAGCCTTGAGACTCTGTGGGGTCAGCCCCCTCCCTCCCAAGACTCTCCTAGATCCAGGAGGGCTTCCCACCACCACTGACTCCTTCAGCAGTGGAGAAGCATAGCTTTTGGGAACTGATGCTACACTGGCCCTTCTCCTCAACACCACCTGTCAACACCACTCTCCAGAAGGGCGGTGAGTAACCAACCCCCTACCCTCTCTTCCCGCCCATGCTGCCCAAGGCCCCAGTCACCCCTCCGCACATGCTCAGTACACGCCCTCGGGCCCAGCTGGCTGTATCCACGGCAACCTGCTTGGCAACCAGGAGTCGGTTGGGCTTAGGCCCTGAACTCCTAACTGTCGAAAGAGACCGAGGCGGAGGTGGAGGAGTCTGGCTGGGGCTGTGGTAAGTACTCTCGGGGTCAGAACCGTGGGCTTGGGCAGGAGCACACCCAACAGGGCCGAGCTGGGCTGGGCCAGCCGAGTGTGATCGCAGGCCCTGGGGCGCAGCTGTCCCTCTGAGCACATCCGCGGAGGCCACCGCCCTGGGCTCTCAGCTCGGGCGAGTTAGTCCCCCAGGTGACCAGGTTAGGAGGGAAGTCTGTGGCTTGGGTTCAGGGTCAGTTTGTCATCAAGGCCTGGGATTTGTAAACGAAAGTATGGTCTTAAACCCCCGAAGTCCCAGCAACTGGGGTGATGGGGGGGGGGTGCGTAAAAAAACCTAACGTATATTGATTGAGCTACTTAAAGATGCCAGGTGCTTTCCGCAGCTCATCTCCAGGGCCTTAACTGACGCTCCCGCGTGAAGTGAGCACGCAGCCCGCCGGCGGTGAAAGGCTTCCAGCTGGGCTTCTCTGAAGTCCCAGCTCTTGCTCTTTCAACCCCTCCCCTATTTCCTGAGCCGAGTCTCCCCGGGCAGGTGATGACTCTGGGGACACCCTGCGCGTGGTGGGAGCGGGTGGGGCCGCGGAGAGGCGGCAAACCGCAGAGCTGAGCGCAGCCGCGAGCCCGGCGGCCTCTGCTGGGCTGTGGGCTGCGACTCAGGTAACAGAGCCGCTGGTTCTCAGGTGTTTTCGCCGAGGTCTATGGACTCCTCCGCGGGGCCTGGGACGCCTTTGCCCAAATACTGCAGCGTGGCCACGACCCTGAAGGCCCCTGCCTGGGCCGGCACTGCTCCTCCCTGGGACCTCTCCTTCACCTGCCCCCTCGCCTGCCGAGCACCCTGGCTGACCCGGCACAGCCTCCTCACCAGGTACCCATCTGTGCTTCCTTTTTCCTCTCTGCTCTTGGCTCAAAATGGTGGGAGACAAAAGGGTTCCTTACCAGTGTGGACTGAGTTCCTTGGGTTATTATAATCCCCCCAACTGTACTCACAATAAATAAGTAAATACATACAGACCTGCCTGGAGGTCCAGTGTTTTAGGACTCCAGGATCCCACTGCAGGGAACACAGGTTCGATCCGTGGTTGAGAAACTAGGATCCTGCATGCCTCCATGTGCAGGCAAAATATAAATAAACTCTAACCCCACCAAGGGCTGACCTGGCTTTTGTCCCGCCTTGTTCCAGAGGGGCTGCTGTCAGAGCTGACGTGTGGGAGAAGGCAGGCACCACCAATTTTAAAACTTCTAGCTCGAATCTCTGTGACTTGCTCTGGCACTCTGCGGGAATTAGGTGAGGTCGCCAGATCCCTCCTCAGGTTCCCTCAGTTGTCCTAGCTTTTTGTGAATGGTACCCAAAGTTAGCTGTCCACAGTGTGAATACAAGAGGGGAAGGGAACCTCAGCCAATAAGGACATACAAATCATGCAAGGCCCATGCTATTCAAGTCAGTCTGCCCAGGCCTGAACCCTACAGCCCCCTTTCTTGTTTCACTCATGTGGAACATTTCCCTTCAAAGCCAGAGTTTAAACAGTCCTGTATCCTGGCTTGCCCACAAAATAAACACTTTTTTTTTTTTTCCCCGGAAAACCAAAACCTGACTCAACAATTCCCTATGGTTTGGTTTTGTCTACCAGAGTTCCCAGAGACAGCTTCTCCTTTTTTCTGTCCCTCAGCCTCTTACTCAGCCCCTGTGCTTCCCCTGCTCAGACACTTCCTCCTCTCTCCCAACTCCATGGTGCTCAGCCTCCTTGCAGTTTTGCTCCTTTGTCCCTACCATCCAAGCCTTCACACACCTCATCCTGGAATCCCGCACACCGCCTCAGGATCTCCCGTCCTGGAAGAGCACTTTCCTGGCCTGCTATCTAGTCTTTGAACCAGTTAATCAGGCCATCCCGTTATATATCAAGGCTAATCCCATTCTGATTACCTTGAAACAATTCCCAGGCCTTAAACATTGATTCCCTTCACTCCTCTCCTTCTTCCTCTTCCAACAATTTACCTTACCTTGTCGGAAGTCACAGATTGCCACTCTACACAGGCTTCTGTTCTGCATCGCCTTAACTATCATATTCACCCCATGGGTCTGCTCAGACCTAACTTTGAAATGTGTTTCTTGATGGTTTTAGGGCTCGCTTTTCTCTACTTCCCTAATTCCATTTGCTTTCCCCAGATACGCATCTTACTACCCGTGTCTCCACGTTGCTGACCCAGCATGGCAGGGGCCTGGTTGGCTGGGAAGAGTTGGAGAGTCTGCTGACACATGGGTCCTGGCAAGAAAGGAACCAGATGGCTTTTATTACAAGGCTCAGATAAAGGCTGCTCCAGAGGCAAGTCCCTCAGTCCCCATGTCTCCCCATATGCCCCTCTGGGTGGCCCTGTCATACCTGATATGCCTCAGCTGTTCAGTGTCTTAAATAAGCACAGATCTTCCATGGCCAGGATGTGGAAGTGAAAATGTAATGCCAGTGAGTGCATCAGTTTGCTAGGGCTACATAACAAAGTGGCACAAACTGAGTGGCTTTAACAATAGAAGTTGATTCTTTCAGTTTTGGAGAGAACCAGGTGTGGGCAGGGATGGTGGTTCTGAGGGCTCTGGGGAGGATCTGTTCCGTGCATCTCTCCCAGCTTCTGGTGGTTTGCTGGCAATCTTTGATGTCCCTTGGCTTGTAGAAGCATCCCCCCGCACTTGATCTTCATCTTCACTTGCTGTTCTCCCTGGGCTCATGTCTGTGTTCAAATTTCCCCTTTTAATAAGGACACCAGTCATTGGATTAGGGGCCTACTCTGCTCAGTCATCCTCAGTGTGACTTTGTCTTAAGTCATTAAGACTTAAAGTCGCTCAGTCGTGTCCGACTNGCTTTATATCCATTGGAATAAACTGCTTTCAGTTCCTTTAAAGCAGTATATTCTCTTGCCTTTGCACCACCCCATCCCCCATACACCACCATCAAGAATACCCTTTTCCCCAAGAATTCCCCTTTCCCAGCAACTCCTTCGCAACCCTTCTCTCTCCCTTCCTTCCTCAAGCCCAGTGGGAGTGCCCTGTCCATGTTCCCACAACATGGCACTCATCACGCCCGCTGTCTGTCTCCTTATTCACTACACTGAGGGCAGAGGCTGTGTCTCCTAGTTTATTTCTGCACACATGGTGCTTGATAAAATTCACCTACTGAATGAAGAGTTGTTTCGAGAAGTTCAAGAAGTGATAGGTCTGGGTATGTGAAGCGTGAGAGAAAATGAGGACAAGCGTTTAGGAGGTCTCTGACTCATCCCATTTCTCCAGTTTTATCCTAGAGCCAGGATCTCACAGTTCTATTAAAGCAACAACCTAATGACACATCCTCTTTAATCCATAGCTGTGGGACATCAACCCTTGCTGGTGCAGTATCTTGTTTTTACAGGTCAGATTGCTTAACAGCAGGCCAGGATCTGTCATGTAGAAGGAGAGGTAATATGAGATTGCACCCCAGCAGGGCTGGGCCACGTAGGTGAGTTGCCATTTCCTTCTCCAGGAGATCTTCCCGACCCAGGAATCAAACCCAGGTCTCCTGCACTGCAAGCAGACTCTTTACTGTGTAAGCCACCAGGGAAATGGGAGGCTGGGGCTGATTCTGTCTGGGGCTCTATCAGCCTTGCTTACCTGGNCTGGAGTGGGTTGCCATTTCCTTCTCCAGGGGATCTTCCCAACCCAGGGATTGAAGCCGGGTCTCCCGCATTCCTGGCAGACGCTTTAACCTCTGAGCCACCAGGGATGGACATTAAGACTTAAGTGTGACAGATTTTGAGGTCCTAGGGGCTAGGACATCAGCATGAATTTTGGGGGGACATAATTCAACCTGTAACAGTGAAGAAAATGTACAGTAAAAGCATTTTGTTCAGGAAGATTCGGTGTGTGGAGTTACGAGCACCAGCCTAAGGGAAAGAGGAGCCACGCCGTGTATACCTCCTGTGCGCCTGTGCCCTTCCGCGTGGGGGCACAGTCCCTATGTGCTGGGGCCAGGCCTGGGCTTTACTTTGGCGGCTGCTTGCTTCATTGGGAATTTTCTCTTTCTTTTCAGAGTCAGACTTTGTGAATGTGGGTCCATAGAGGGAAAACTAGTGTGATTTATTTAAAAATATATGTTATAGAATTTCCAATCAAAAATCGTTTTGTCATTTTCCAGTAACTAATATGTAATTTCAAGTGAAATATCAGCAGGAGTTTGCTCAAATATAGATTCTGTCTGCTACTGCTGCTGCTAAGTCGCTTCAGTCGTGTCCGACTCTGTGCGACCCCACAGATGGCAGCCCACCAGGCTCCCCCATGTCTGGGATTCTCCAGGCAAGAACACTGGAGTGGGTTGCCATTTCCTCCTCCAATGCATGAAAGTGAAAAGGGAAAGTGAAGCCTCTCAGTCGTGTCCGACTCTTAGTGACCCTATGGACTGCAGCCTACCAAGCTCCCATGGGATTTTCCAGGCAAGAGTACTGGAGTGGGTTGCCATTGCCTTCTCCAGATTCTGTCTAGTGACTAGATAAAAGTTAATTTGTAACCAGACTTTATCACTCTTCAAAAATCATATTGAGTTCTCCAGACAGCTTTGTTCTTTTGATTAGCTCAGTATTCCTCCTGCCCTCCCTGTCAGGCGCCTCATTCCTTCCTTGGCCCCGCCTCCTGTCATGGACATGCAGGTGGTGCACAGGGCTGCCCTGGGATCAGCCACAGATGTCCTTGCCTGACAGGACCTGTGGTTGATACCCCAGCCCTGGCTGGTCCAGGACACTGGGACAACACTTCCTGGGAGGGCTGGGAGAAGAGGGTTGCTTTGGGAAAGATGGAGAGGACCCAGTTTACTCCTGTGAATTGCAGACCAAGAATAAAGATAGGAGAAAAGAAAGACAGGAAAAGAAAGAGCACGGGAAGGAAAAGGCAGGAAGTGATAAACAGGAGTTGCCACAGCAAGAAGCAGAGGGAGAGCCTCTGCCTCGTAGCCGGCCTGTCCCTGCCGTAATGGGCTCCAGCAGCACCTGGCCTGGCCCCTTTCCTAGCTGGCCCCTGCTGTGTGGGAGGGAGACCCTCAGCCTGGCTCTGGATGTTGCAGGGGACCATGAGGCTCCCTGTAGTACTTCCTAAGGCCAGGTATTATTCTGAATATTTTCCTTCCCACAGCTGGAGAGTCAGGGGGTCCTGCTGGTGGAATTTGAGGCTCCCCTTGCCACAGGCCCAGAGCTGCCAGCCCAGCGGCAGAGCGTGGTCTTAGAGGAAGATGTCATTCAGTTCTCACCAACCATGGAATACTCACTGCGACCTGGGGACAAGGTGCTGGCACCCTGGGGCCCTGACCAACAGCGCTATGGCCCTGGCACTGTTCTCTTGGGCTTGGAGGCGAGAGACCCCCAGAGAGGTAAGGGAGCTGCCCTGGGGCTCCCCAGGAGCGAGACTGGTGATCAGGCTGAGGAAAGAGCAAAGCAGGTGTCTCTACAGCTTAGGGGTCTTAGGGGCTTGAGGAAATCCTTACCCTTTCACTTGCAGCTTCATCCCGAGGGTAACCACAGGTAGACAAATCATATTTTTCCAATTATAGAATATTTTTTATTAGGGCAAAATCACCCAAGGCTACCATGTCTATGTTGGTTACCTGACCTATGGTGTGATGAGGTTATCTGGAGGTCACACCTGTACTCGGTCCCCCACCACATCATCCAGGCACAGATACAGTATCTCCTTGTGTGGGGCCAACCAGGCAGCATCGTTGTAGTTCAGAGAACCACAGAGGAGGCTTCTCCTCCCCTCCCCCTACCTGAGGAGGCCTTTTGGTTTTGACGCGAAAACTGAGACTTGGAGGCACAGGATGGGGAGGTAAGCGTCGGGCAGGCTTTGCAGGGAGAGGCATGTGTGAGACAGCAGGCAAAGCTGAGGGGCTGTGCTGAGGCTCTGCTTCTGAGGAGAGGAGAACCTTTACCTTGGATGTAGAAGAGGCGGTTGTAACAAAATGTTGCCCTTCTCTGTCACATAGCATCCCCGAAAGAAGAAGAAATTACTGTTCACTTCTGGAATGGCAGAACAGTTCCAGTGCCTCTCAGAGGGGTCCAGTGGGTGCCCCCAGCTGTCTGGAAGAAGGCTGTGGATGGGCTGCATAAGCCTTACGCCTGGGAGCACCCCGGGTCCCTCCTCTGGGCCCCTTGCTGCTNGTTCCAGTGCCTCTCAGAGGGGTCCAGTGGGTGCCCCCAGCTGTCTGGAAGAAGGCTGTGGATGGGCTGCATAAGCCTTACGCCTGGGAGCACCCCGGGTCCCTCCTCTGGGCCCCTTGCTGCCCTCTGGTGGGGCCGGTCGCTGGCTTTGCTGCCAGCGGGCTTCCTTGGAGCCCTCCATTCCTGTGTGCTCCCTGCCACCCACACGCCGGCTCCCAGCTGCTGGTCCAGGGCTGCCTCTGCTGCTGCCCCCAGGCTGGACCCACCTGGTGGCCTCTAACCAGGACCTCAGGGGTCGCAGCCAGAGAACCTCCAGAAGCGGAGCTGAAGCCCACAGCCCAGCTTTTGCCCCTGGAGAATCCTGAGGAGGAAGCGGCAGTGCAGGCTCCCGTGGCTGTTTCCTCCTCCGCCGCCTCCTCCTCCTCTTCGGAAGAGGAGAATTTGAACGAGCTGGAGATGGGCCCCCCTCAGAGGCTGCTGGTGGACAGCACAGTCAACACGGACCCCATCCTTCTCGAGAAGTCTCCGAGGAAGCAGGGTGGCCTCTGCCAGCCCGAGTGGAGGTACTGGAGGAGAAATGGGCCCGAGCCACACCCAGAGAAGCCAGGTAGGCCTTTTCCTAGGGTGGGGCTGAGGCCCCCGCTCCCTTCCCCTCTGCAACCCCCTCCTTGGGTGGGGGTGGTCACTCAGGAATCTGATACACGTGTCTGCTGTGATGGAAGTGGAGGTAACACTGGGGGGTGTGGTCACGTTGAAGTGGGGCTGTGGTAAGAGGGAAGTAGTGGGCTTTACTGATAAATGTAAACCTAACAAGAAAGGATGGGCTGATCTTGGTGCTAAGCTTTGCATCCCTACTTGACAGCTGTCCTTTCTCTCCTCACTCGGCTGCTGGCAGGGCACTGCCACTGTGCCTCTCTACCCTCCCCTCCTCCACTTTCCTTGGAGGCTGTGATTTTTCTCTACATGTGCAGTCAGAATGCCTCCACGTGTTGATTAGAGTCTTCAAGGCCCTGAGAACTCAGAAACGTCTTTAAACATCAGTCATCAGACCCTACTCTCCATATGAGCCCCTGAGGAAGTCAGAGTGGGAAGAACCAGGCACAGCCTTAATCATCTCGGTCTGCCATGGAGAGGGGAGGCAGCGTCGCTGTCAGCAATCTGCAGCCATCCCCAAACTTCTCTACCCCAGCAAACACCCATGTGACATGCCCTCGTAGGCTTAGGGTAGTGTATTACTGATAATGCCTCATGCCATGCGATCTAAATTCCCAATGTGGCATAAAGAGCAGATGCCTAAGGCAGCTGGCAGAGCTTTATGAAGGAGATGGCTTGCCCTAGCCAGCCCTAGACTAGATTCTTGGGGCCCTGGGATGACTAATTCAACCTTCAGTGAACTAAATGAACATTCAACCTAGGGCAGGGATACTGAGGGTTAAAGAATACCACTGCTAAGGGTGTAAGGATCTGTAGACACTGCCCACTCTGGGACTCACTGTGAGTCCCCATTTGAAGCCATTGCCCTATTTCCAAGATATCTGCTTAGTCAGGACCTCTCAACCCACAGGGATTTCAGGCTTGCTCCAGGCATAAGGACTTTATTAGTCTTCCGTTCCAGGAAGCTGAGAAGTTGTTTCTACAGTGAGAAACTTTCTTGGGGACTGCTCTGGATCCCTGGCCTTTGGAGTGGGCAGGGATAGACATATTAGTTGCGTATTTGCTTTTGTTTGGCTGCATTGGGTCTGTTGTGGCACCCAGGGTTGTGTCGTGTAGGATCTTTCCTGGTGCAGTACATGGACTCTCTAGTTGTGATACATGGGCGCCCTGCAGCATGTGGGATCTTAGTTCCCCAACCAGGGATTGAACCCGGATCCCCTGCATTGCAAGGTGGATTCTTAACCACTGGGCCACCAGAGAAGTCCCAAATGCTGTTGTATTTTATATGATGGTTCCTTCCTTAGCTTTCAAGGTGTGGGATTTTCCCCCCATGTCTGAGAGGGACTGGAATCTAGCTATGACCAGTGGAGCTTTTCCTCCACTCTCTAAGAAGACACTTTGTATAGAACATGTCAAGATGGGGCAGGGGGAGCTTCCTGGATGTCTTTCCTCGCAGTGAAAGGCCTTGGCGGAAGTGCTTGGAAACAGGTTTCTACAGATGTGCCCTCCAAATGATAATATAAATACTGCCCAAATCTAGAGTTTTCAAGTTAAATTCTCCATAGCTTCCACTGCCTCCTGCTTCAGCACAGACTAGGGAAAGAAAAGCTGTATCTGTCCAACAGTGAGTAGCCTGTGGGGGGCAACTGAGATAGGATGAGGCCCTGCCTCATGGAGAGGCAGGCCAGTGGGGTAACCAGAGGGCCATGGTGCGCAGACCTGCCCTGGCTCCAGGCCTGCATTCCCATGGCCTGCACCATGGCATCCTATCCACTGTTCCAAACCCAGCTGAGTCCAGACCAATCTTTCCTGGCCCCAATGTACACTGCTTTTACCTCTACCGCCCAACCAGCTACACCTACGTTCAGCCTCTCCCCAGGACCATATTTAAACAGACCCTCTCTAAAGTACCCTGCATCCCCAAATAAATTCTAATAATTGGCCATAAAGAGAAATAGAGTATCTTCAGGTACTTGGGCTGGCTTTCCTCTAGGTTATTGGGCCATTTGTTATGCTCCAGGCAAAGGTTAATTCTTGGAGTGGAACCATGATAATCAGTGAGCCTGCCCTCTGCCAAGTTCCACACCTGCACTCAAAGCTATGGAGAATGAGCCTGGATGGGGTGTGGAGAAAGGGCCCGTCACCAGCCCTCATCCCAGACAGACGCTGTGCCTCACTAACCAGTGAGATGAAGCGTGTAAAAGGACATGTGTGCCGGGCTGGAAACCATGGCAAACACCAGAGGTTTTCTTCTCTCCCCTCCAGATCGTGTTCCCTTTTAAGAAAATGTGCTGCTTTGCTTCTCCTAATTGTGCTTGAATGCCACCAGGAACTGATGCTTGCCAGTCTGGTCTGCGGCCCTGCCCCCTAAGGATCCTCTTGTATGGGTCCCCCGCCTGCCACACTTTGGGCTCCTTTTAGTCTCAGGCTGAGAGGTTACTGTCTGATCCTAACCTAACAAACCTGGGGGCAGGATTCCTGCCAGCAGACATGCTGCTCTCCTCCCTTGCTTATGACTGAAACCGGGTTCAGAGAGTTAAGGGATTCTGTGATCCTTGATTTAGTCCTACCCAAGTCAACACTAACCCCATCAAAATGGTAGCATATTCAACTAACTGAATTTTGGGTTCAGGAATAAGACTGTGCAGCACCCAGAAAGATGAGAAGAGCAACAGACAACAGAGAGAGAAACCTGCTGCAGCGGGGAGTCCCAGGGAGCTGGCCCTGGACGTCACTGGCACGAAGCTGCTGCAGATCCGGCCCAAAGAAGCCGAACAGGAAACTGAGCCAGGGCACTGCTGCATGTCAGGGGGCCAGAACTCCGAGACTAAAAGCCCTAGGATCAAGGTAGAGCAGAATGGCTGCAGGGGCGCTTCTGAAGGGCTCCCACCAAGGTTCTTTGATCTCTTGGAGTCACACCCACAGTCTTGCATATGACTTCAGAAGGCTTGCAGAACCCACAGATTTCATCACTGGCTTCTTGGGGGTGCAACGATCCCTGTTTAAGTGACCCCTCTACCTGCTGATGGTGGGTATGATTCTGCTTTACTAGGCCTTCTGTCCATGAGTCTGCTCCTCACTAGGAATGCTAAGATAGCTCTACTTAAAATTTTGTTTTCATCATATAAAATACCGACCTTTTTTCTGAGGCAAAACTTACGTTCAAAACGAGGTGAAGTCCTAGGCAGTTACACTGAGATGCAACAATACTATTGGTGTGCTAGCTTAATGCTTAGGACACAGCAGTGATTTCATAATTTTAAGGATTAAAAGTCACTGATTTTTAAAGTCAGCATAAGACTCTCAGTGTTTTTTTTTCTCTTATAGGAAGCTAAAGAGTAGAGGTGGTAACCTGAGGAGGAGCTACAGAGTGACTGACAAGGCACTCTTCAATGGAAATGGCACAATGAGGGCCACAGATGACAGTCCAGTAAGCAGCAGCATCTTCACCTGTCCTGAGGAGCAGAGGAGGAGCCCAGGGCTCCCTGCCAGGGGCCGGGTGAGACCTGCTTGAGGATGCCTCTTCCGCAGAAGCTACAGAACATGGTTGGCCTGCTTTGGGCAAACGTGTCCATAGCCTCTCTATTATCTTTTCATAAAGCCTCAATTGTACAAGAGTGACGTTTTGTTTCCCTTCTTAATGCCAATAAAAAGGAATTTTCTTCATTTCCAAATATCTCCCTTTATTATCATAGTTAACCTTTGCTTGGAAAGCAAGCTGTAAAAACTAATCAGATAGCATCATTACATTATTACTTTCAGGCAGAAGAGGGTGAAGGGACTTTCAAGTTAAAATAGGCACTGAAAGAGACACACTCCAGTTCCTAGGAAGGCTGACCCTCTACAGTCAGCACTAAAGGCAGGATTAATGTATACATATTAAGAATATACAGTAGCTTTATTCTTCTTGATATTTAGAAAAAGGTGATGTGATGCCTGTGATGGTCAACATCATATGGGGAAGACCAAGTCCACACTTTGTCCGGAATCAACTGCTACCACGTGAGTCTTTTTGGTCAAGTCATCTGCACCCACAGTGACAGAATAGGTCCCTGGATATACTTCTATGTAGAGGTCCTTAGAGATGTTCTCAGCCTGGAAGGAAAAGCAGATATTACCAGTTTAGAGATTTTATGTCCTGTTGCTGTCAGAGCACCTTGTGTGTGGTGCAGTGAGAGGCACTAACGTGGGAGACAGAGGTTCTGCTTCCTACACCTGGCTTGGCCACATAACAGAACTGCCATTCAGGCCAGTCTCACCCCCTCTTTATGCTTGTCTCCTTATTTCTAAAATTAGCTCACAAGAATGTATGTGAAAATGCTGAGTTGTTGCAGGAACATGAAGAATCATGAAAGGACACACTGGCTGGAGTATAAAGGTAAGAATCAGGTGGAGGGAAAGCCTAATGACCATTGCTTTGGGGCTCAAAAGTGGGCAGTGGCACCTGTCAGCACAGACCAGCAGTAATGGCAAGGCACTGCAGGAAGACGCAAAACATTCTTTTTAGGTGTGCTTTGCTAAATTCATTATTGGGATGAACATTTCTCCAAAAGCTGAGACTATGAATAGATTCCATTTTGTCATGCAGCAAGTCAGCTGGCTGGCTAATGTCCTCCCTTGGAGGGCTGGTTCTCCCATACAGATGGTCCTTGACTTACAACAGTCTGACTCATGTTTTTTTTTAATCACATTCATAATGTGAATGTGATATGNTAGCTCTACTTAAAATTTTGTTTTCATCATATAAAATACCGACCTTTTTTCTGAGGCAAAACTTACGTTCAAAACGAGGTGAAGTCCTAGGCAGTTACACTGAGATGCAACAATACTATTGGTGTGCTAGCTTAATGCTTAGGACACAGCAGTGATTTCATAATTTTAAGGATTAAAAGTCACTGATTTTTAAAGTCAGCATAAGACTCTCAGTGTTTTTTTTTCTCTTATAGGAAGCTAAAGAGTAGAGGTGGTAACCTGAGGAGGAGCTACAGAGTGACTGACAAGGCACTCTTCAATGGAAATGGCACAATGAGGGCCACAGATGACAGTCCAGTAAGCAGCAGCATCTTCACCTGTCCTGAGGAGCAGAGGAGGAGCCCAGGGCTCCCTGCCAGGGGCCGGGTGAGACCTGCTTGAGGATGCCTCTTCCGCAGAAGCTACAGAACATGGTTGGCCTGCTTTGGGCAAACGTGTCCATAGCCTCTCTATTATCTTTTCATAAAGCCTCAATTGTACAAGAGTGACGTTTTGTTTCCCTTCTTAATGCCAATAAAAAGGAATTTTCTTCATTTCCAAATATCTCCCTTTATTATCATAGTTAACCTTTGCTTGGAAAGCAAGCTGTAAAAACTAATCAGATAGCATCATTACATTATTACTTTCAGGCAGAAGAGGGTGAAGGGACTTTCAAGTTAAAATAGGCACTGAAAGAGACACACTCCAGTTCCTAGGAAGGCTGACCCTCTACAGTCAGCACTAAAGGCAGGATTAATGTATACATATTAAGAATATACAGTAGCTTTATTCTTCTTGATATTTAGAAAAAGGTGATGTGATGCCTGTGATGGTCAACATCATATGGGGAAGACCAAGTCCACACTTTGTCCGGAATCAACTGCTACCACGTGAGTCTTTTTGGTCAAGTCATCTGCACCCACAGTGACAGAATAGGTCCCTGGATATACTTCTATGTAGAGGTCCTTAGAGATGTTCTCAGCCTGGAAGGAAAAGCAGATATTACCAGTTTAGAGATTTTATGTCCTGTTGCTGTCAGAGCACCTTGTGTGTGGTGCAGTGAGAGGCACTAACGTGGGAGACAGAGGTTCTGCTTCCTACACCTGGCTTGGCCACATAACAGAACTGCCATTCAGGCCAGTCTCACCCCCTCTTTATGCTTGTCTCCTTATTTCTAAAATTAGCTCACAAGAATGTATGTGAAAATGCTGAGTTGTTGCAGGAACATGAAGAATCATGAAAGGACACACTGGCTGGAGTATAAAGGTAAGAATCAGGTGGAGGGAAAGCCTAATGACCATTGCTTTGGGGCTCAAAAGTGGGCAGTGGCACCTGTCAGCACAGACCAGCAGTAATGGCAAGGCACTGCAGGAAGACGCAAAACATTCTTTTTAGGTGTGCTTTGCTAAATTCATTATTGGGATGAACATTTCTCCAAAAGCTGAGACTATGAATAGATTCCATTTTGTCATGCAGCAAGTCAGCTGGCTGGCTAATGTCCTCCCTTGGAGGGCTGGTTCTCCCATACAGATGGTCCTTGACTTACAACAGTCTGACTCATGTTTTTTTTTAATCACATTCATAATGTGAATGTGATATGTGTTCAGCAGAAACTGTACTTCCAGTTTTGATCTTTTTGCAGACTACTGTGATGCTGCAGCAGCAGTGAGCAATCTCCCAGTCAGCTGAGCAATCGAGAGAGTAAACAACTACGCTTATAACCATTCTGTACCCATACAACCAGTCTCCTTTTCATTTTGAGTGCAGCATTTGATAAATTACATGAATTATTCAAAACTTAACTATAAAGTAGATTTTGTGTTAGATGATTTTACCGAACTGCAGGGTATATAAGTGTTCCGTGCTTGTTTAAGGCAGGAGAGGCGAAACTATGACTTTTAGCAGCTTAGGGATATTAAGTACACTTTCGATTTATGGTATTTTCAACTTATGGATTTATTAAAATCCAGCCAGTGTTGGAGGCATCTAAGCCTAACAACTTGTACTAGAAACAGAATAGTCTTAGTTGCTACTAAGTCTAGTATATTCTGAATCCAGGCTAGGAGTATACTGTAGACCAACAAAAATTAAACTATTACTGCAACATACAGGGGTTCCACTCCTCAGAATTCAGCCCTTCCAAGTTCCAGAAGATCCCCTGGGTTCATGAACAAATGAGTATTTTATCCTGAAAAATTCATCACTGTATGTTATCACACAGAAACATTTGTGGAAAATAGGAACAAACTCCTTTAAATGTTTTGGAACCCGATCTAGCTGAATGTATATCTTTCAGAATTTCAGCCATGATTTTCACTTCATGAGCAGGAGGCCAGGCCCCTCCCGCTGCTTAAACGGATGGTGACATTCTAGCAGGGCCCAGCTGAGCTGTAGGAATGGAGTTACAAATGCTCTGCATTCTTTCCGACCACAACTATGAGTTGAGGCACAAACGCTATCTCTGAAATTTCAAGGGAAGGGAGGATACCAAGAATATATAATTTTACAGTGAACTAAAATGCTGCATACTTTCCCCTAAGGTAAAAATATCCCAACTTAACATGGATCCAACACAAAGAACCCTGTTACAACCCAGTCAGCTGATTCATGGACGGCAGTGGTGGGGAAGCCCGGTGCCCTAGAAGTTCTGTACTCACAGACTGGGGTGCCTTCAGCGCACACTCTGACGCCTGATGCATGCCTCCAACACTAAGGCCTGCGTCTTTTCTCTGAAGAGAGAGGGAGGAACACTGATGAGGGCCCGAACTTTGACTTCGGGATGGTAGAAATTCTTTCCTATTTAATGAGGAACTAACAATTGTGCTGTCACTGTTTTCCAAGTTGTCACGAAGATCTTAAGGCTTTTAATGATTTCTGTGAAGGACTTTTAGTCACATGTTTACCATCATTACCTTTTATCCTTACATGGGCTTTGGAAAAGGCAGACCTGAGTTTGAATCCTACACCTGCCATTTATTGAGAGGGACAGATTAATATCTCTTACGTCTTGATTTCTAGTCTACAACCTGGGGATATTAGACTGTAGGAAAGATTTAAAGTGCAAAAGTGATTGACGTTTAACAGGCTTTCAGAAAATAGAATTCTCTTCTGTGCTTCTCCCAGTAGTGGGAGTACTAGAGAGGCTGAACTGAGAAAGTCAATTTCTCTTAGAGTTATCAACTTACATTTTATAGGAAGGGAGGCTGCTGCTGCCGCTAAGTCGCTTCAGTTGTATCCGACCCTGTGTGACCCCATAGACGGCAGCCCACCAGGCTCCTCCGTCCCTAGGATTCTCCAGGCAAAAACACTGGAGTGGGTTGCCATTTCCTTCTCCAATGCATGAAAGTGAAAAGTGAAAGTGAAGTCGCTCAGTCGTGTCCNCTGTGTGACCCCATAGACGGCAGCCCACCAGGCTCCTCCGTCCCTAGGATTCTCCAGGCAAAAACACTGGAGTGGGTTGCCATTTCCTTCTCCAATGCATGAAAGTGAAAAGTGAAAGTGAAGTCGCTCAGTCGTGTCCGACTCTTTTCGACCCCATGGACTGTAGCCTACCAGGCTCCACCATCCATGGGATTTTTCCAGGCAAGAGTACTGGAGTGGGTTGCCATTTCCAGCTCCAGGTAGGAAGGGAGGGGAGGGATACAAATGACTCTTGCCCACGTGTAAGCCCCCTTAGGGTCAGGTGCTTTTAAGGGGGCCTGGGTCGGGCCAGAAATCGGAGCCCTGGATCCAGGCCTTGATGCTGCCACTCGCATCCCAGGCTAGGGAAACGGGAGGGACTTCTGGCATGCAGCCAGTCCTTGCTCACATCCCTGTGGCCACCCTCTTGTCCCTTCTCAAAACAAGGAAGTCAGGAATCCAACCCGTGGATTAGACTCTAGACTTAAGTTTGCTACCTTTGAGTACAACTAGGGGAGCTGAAAAACAAAAACAAGAAAAACCTGCTCTTCCCAGAAACAATAACAAAGGACTCCTGTTGAATTAGTTCAAAAAGTAGTCTTTTAGACTTCCCAGAGTGACAATTTGGTAAGACAGGGAATTCATAGTGAGAAGCCTTTAACTATTATCTTTAGGAAAAGGATGTTGTTAAAAGAGACCCCCTCCTTGAACTTCCTTTTTTAAAATTACCAAAGACATGATACTTATCACTACTTTATAGAGTAAAATACATGACGATTAAGTCTCTTTCATATCCCTAGATGTAGAAGAGGATATTTGAAGCGCTTTTTGTTAAGCCTGCTCAAGAATCCCTTGGCCCTGGATTGTCACTGAAGATCCTACAGTGGCATCAATCTTGTATTTTGGACAAAAACCCCTATTTCATGTTCATTGCTGTAACTTCTCCGAGGAGAAACATTCCCATAAAGTGCTGTAGAGTCACCCAACCACCCAATAACACAATCCAGCAGAAGCCCCAGGATGTAGGGCCACCCAGTTTGGGAGGCTGAGGGCACAGCACAGCTGAGGATACATACCCGACCACTCCCCGCATCAGAGCACAGGTGCAGCTCTGATGTCCCTCTGTGATAGCGGTAGACGTGGGTTGTCCCTCCTTCTTCTGGTGCAGATGAGTAATATTTCTAGATAAGTAATGTGGAAGACATTGGGTAACCCAAGAGTCTGGTCAGATTTTCAAAAAACACCCTGTTACTTGGGCAAATTATGGTTAAGAAGAGAGGCAAGAGAGCAAAGGTAAATTTTACCTGCCCTCCCAAGAAGCCTCTAAAGTCATGTTAACAAATCTTAGCCATCGTAAAGTGGTTGCAGAGAAGGAAACTGCAGTTGGCATTACTTTGCTGCCATCTGCTGCCTCTTCAGGGCAAGAACTCTGGCAACTCAAGCTAGGTAGGACCATGCTCTCTACCAGGTTAAATAGTTTTCACAACATCCTCACTCTGATATCAATGCACAAGCCCTTTTATCTCTATTCATGACAAGTTCTGACAAACAGGTCCATGTTTACTAAGTCTCAGACAAGGACAAGAAAAGAGAGAGGTGCATCTCCTGGCAATTTAGAAATACAACAGGAAATACAACCACTAAGCAGCCGTTCTCCCCATGTGTGGAGGAGGGGAGAGAGAAGTCTCTGATTTAGGCAAAATCATCCAAAGGATCAGAAAGCAGTTTTTTTCTTGTCTACTTCCTTCCTCCCCTTCCAGGTTAACCTTAGACTTGCCCTTGATAGTTACTAATGTTGAGGACATTATAAGCTTGCCTGTTTGGAACAAAGGGTAGGGACAATGTTTAAGTCAAGAGACCAAAAGAATGAGAAGCTGGGAAAAGCACGTCAGGACATGAAGCTAATGGTGTAACTTAGGGGCTGCTTCAAAATTCTGAAAACGAACTCACAACACTGTTCTTAATTCTATCTCTAGAGAGCCAAGGAGTTCTGAGGCTCCATTCTTTAATGGAGACTGGAACTGAAGCATGAACTGAAAACCAAAGTGAAAAATACCAATTTGCAAAACCTCAAACCAAAGACAAATATTATTCATTTTACTGAACCATGAACCAAAGTGTTTAACTTCATCACTTTATAGTAGAGCCAAAGTTATGGATTTTTCTAAAACCGTTTCACAGAATAAGAACATAAAAATACTCTCTGAATCGTATCTCTTTGGTTGGAATCCTATTCTTGGAGTCATAAGGATTTTATAAAAGATGTAGAAATATTAGAGGTTTTTTAATTTTAATATTCATTATGAAATTGAAAAGCAGGAAAGAAATGAGGCATTTTCTTCCTTTTGCCATAGAGACCAGCACCCTTACACCCACATAATAAGAATCATAAAATGCTAGACTGGACAAGACCACAGAGTCTGTTTTAAGTCCTAGAAGACACAGAGTACCTTCCATGCAGGCGATTTTCTTCAATGTTGGCTGGTCCACCTTCAACATTCCCTTAAAGTACTTAGAGATGACCTTAGTGTATGCTTTTGAGAAGAGTATCTTTAAAACCTTTGTTCACCCATTTTAATGAATGGGACCAAAAATCTCATGTAGGTCCTCTGTGCTACAGTTTATAACAATTCCCTGGTGTTCATCTCTCAGTGGAAACTGAAGAAACAGACTCAAAGGGCTAGAAAGGACTTGAACATTGTCAATTTACCATGGGGAAGGTAAGGCTGAGAGAAAACTAACTGGTCCAAGGCATTAGAGCCAGAAGTGCAGAATACAGGTCTGATTCCTGGGAGGCTGCCCCTGTCATTAAGCCACACTACCGCTGATGAGGGCACTGCGTCTGTGCCACAAAATCAGTTTTGTGGCCAACAAGTGATATGGACCCAAAGGGATGTATTTAAAAAACTACATTATCAGGGACTTGGAAAAGAGATTAAAATCCAGTGGAGGGATTCTGTTTCAATTTTTGCTTTGAAAACAGACTCAGTTCCAATTTAGAGTGATTCTACAGATTTAAAATTTTTTAGTTTAGTTCAAAGTTTTAAAAACTCCTTATGTTTGGTCTTACTTTGGAATTCAGCAAATAAGCACCCACCTCCCCATCTAAAAACAATAGTGAGGGCAGAACTTTTCTGCCTTATTCACTGCTGTAATCTCCTAACAGCTAAAGCTAGGCGGTCTATATTTGTTGAATGAACTGTAACCTGGATTTATCACCTGTTGTAAATCCTTGGCTAATTACAACCTGCCTACGAAGGCAGGACCGGGTGAACAGATAGTGTGCAGATTTTTCCTAAATTCCACAAAAATCCACTTTGTGATCCATCAGCAGGCAGATCAGGGGCATGCTTTGGCTTACACCAACTTACCCCACACTGACTTGAAGTGTAGTTCATGTATTCAGCCATTGTTCTGAAGGAAGCACTGAGGGTAGGGTGTCTGTCTTCTCTCTATTTGAATAAACGGCAAATCACAGGTGAGATCTGTATTCCCTACTGGAGAAGAAGTCATTTTGGAAATACCTTTCTTTTTACTTTTTGAAAGGCCTCTGCAAGTTTAAATTAGTAAAATGATCTCATTGAGAAAGAATTCCAACTCTAAAAGGAATACAGAGACATGCGATTTTTCCAGGACAAAGGTTTGTTGGCTTTCCTCGAGTATCAGATGATATCAGCCTCTAAGAATTGCGTTAAAAAGTAACCAATCAGGGCCGAGCACTAGCGGTACCTAGCGGTGTCCTACAGCTACCCAGTAAGAATCTGTCAAATGTCAATATTTCAAGACTTTCCGGTTCACTGTCCCGACACACAGCAGCTTCCGACACACAGCAGCTTCCGCCAAGCATAGGATCCCTCGGGTCCCAGTGTGTGGCGTGCCCTGGTTCTCAGCAAGCGGCTGCTGAGGGAATGAATGGGCTGGTCCACAGCAGAGGCCCTCCTCACCTTTCCTGGGAGAAGGCGCTGGGGGCTGGCTGCCGGCCCTCTTTCTCCATAGTGCCGCACCCGGGAAACGATCCCCACGCTGCCTTTGGGAAGCTGCACCGAAGGCCAGTCCACCGCCCTCCTCTTGGCCCGCTCCAGCACCTCCTGACCCAGCCTAGCCGAACGCTGCAGGGAACGTCGGTCCACCCCGTTCAGCGCCGCGGCCACCAAACAGTTCTCCATGTCACCCTGCGAGGGAACAGACAAACGGGCGAGTCAGCGGAGCGCCGGACCCCGCTCCATTTCGGGGTCGGACTCAGAGCCTCGACCTCCCTGGCGACCACTGCCCTCGGCTCGCCCAACCTGCNACAGTTCTCCATGTCACCCTGCGAGGGAACAGACAAACGGGCGAGTCAGCGGAGCGCCGGACCCCGCTCCATTTCGGGGTCGGACTCAGAGCCTCGACCTCCCTGGCGACCACTGCCCTCGGCTCGCCCAACCTGCTCTCCAGCCGGCGCCCTGTCGGTCTAACGCGTGCGCTCTCAGCCCCTCCATTTCCGTGGCCCCCTCCCTTCGCTAGAGATCCCTCACCCAGTCGGCCTCTCAAGGCGCATGCGCTCAGTCGGCGAGGGCGAACTGGTTCTGGAACACCCTGCGCCGGCGCAGCAGGCCATTGGCCGAGTGGTGATGAGGGGCGTGGCCGGTGCGGTGGAGCGTGCAGCCTGCGACCCACAGGCCTTCTTGCGACCGACTTGCGGCCTCTGCGAGCTGGTTGTCCAGTTAACTGCCTGAATGCAGGGGGCGGGGTCTGGCGGCGGGCGAGTTGCCGGGACCGATGGCGAAAGCTGTCTGTCCACCTTGTTGCAGGAGCCTCAGGGTCAGGACCTGGCCCTTAGAAACTGTTTCCACCGCTTAACGCGGGGAAAGTGTTAGTCGCTCTGTCGTGTCCCACTCTTTGCGACCCCATGGGCTGTAGACCGCCATGCTCCTCCGTTCATGTGATTTTCTAGGCAAGAATACTGGAGTAGTTGCCATTTCCTTCTCCAGTGGATCTTCCTGAACCAGGGATCGAACCTAAGTCTCCTGCATTGCAGGCAGACTCTTTACCGTCTGAGTCAAATACATTCTAGCGGGGAACCTGATGTAAAGCCAGGTGGTCCCTTGTTGGGCTAATAAATTGTGGGGAATAAGCTGCGTGCCTCCAGGCACCTAGTAATGCCTTGTCTATATTTTGGGATATCGCTACTCTGAAACCTCGTTTAGTTGAGATGACCAGGATAGGCCAAACAGTGCAGGTGCCACAGTGGCATTTGGAGAAGGGAGTCCAGCAGGCTGTGGGCTCTGGGATGGGCGGCCCACAGGGCCAGGGGCACCTGCATTGTGTGTTGTTCAGTCGCCAAGTTGTGTCCAAGTCTTTGTGACCCATGGACTCCAGCATCCATGCATTGTGTTTAGGGTCTGGCAAGCCCCTCGTGGTAGCTTCCTCACTCCTCCGGTGAGAACTACACAGTCACACCATTTTCTTCCCTTTGAAAATTATTTATTCATTACTTTTGGCTTCACCGGGTCTCTGTGGCTATGCACGAGCTCTTCTCTAGTCGTGGCCAGCGGGGGCTACTCTTTGTTGCCTATGCAGGCTTCTTATTGCTGTGGCTTCGCTTCGTTGCAGAGCTTGGGCTGTAGAGCACGTGGGCTCCATAGTGGTGGCTGGGTCCCAGGCTTAGCTGCCCCCAACTCACACCTTTTTGAAGGCCGTTTCTAGGCATGGGAGTTCACCTTTCAAGAATACACCCTCCNTATTTCTCAGTTGATGATGTGTGAGGAGAAGGTCCCCCAATTTGAGTGGCTTACAGCTTCAAAGGTTAATTTTTAACTCATACAGCATGTCTATGGTGGGCTGGCTGTAGCTCTGCTGTATTCCCCCTGTATTCCAGGATCTAGGCAGATGGAGAAACCTCTATCTGGGACATTGTCTCGTGGCAGAGGGAAAAGAGAGATGGCAGAACATACACTATTTCCTATAATGACACTTATAACAACTGCTCATATTTCATTGGCCAAAGCAATGTACCCAGCCATGCCTGAGTCAACAGGGCAGGACCACAAAATCTTCCCTCAAGGAGAAATGCCAAAGGAAGAGAGTTGCAGGGAGGAACAGCAAATACTTTGAGCACAGTATGATCTCCCACTTGGAGAGAGAGGATCAAAAGGGTAACTAACTGTTGTAGCAGGGAATGATGGGTTCACCATCGAGTTCTCTTGTTTTCCAGAGAGTACAGCTAGACATTTTTTGGCCTCCCTTAGAAGTAGGGTGGACACTTGACAGTTTTTCCAAAGCCAGAGTTGCTTAACCAGTGTTGTCACTACTGCTTGCTTTTATGAGTCAGATCAAGTCCGTGACCATGCTTGAGTTCAACAGAGTGAAAATACAGAATCGTTTTCTAAGGGGGAATGCCTAAGGGTGGAGCATCCCAGGGTAGGACAATGAATGTTTTGGATCATAATACAGTCTACCACGTAAAAAATGAAAAAAGTGCTAAAAGACGTGGTGGCAGGGGCTGCTGGTGTGTTAGCAACCCCCTCTCTTTCTCATATGCCAACTAACTGGAAAGACTGCCAAGGATCAAGTAGAGTAAATCTCCAAGATAGAAGTAACTGAGACCTTGAAGGATGGTGTGAAACAGGCCCTCCCCTCCACACTGAGCTGAGACAAGAATGGGGATTTGAAATAGCTCAACCGGAATTTCATCATCTCCACTAGCTTTGTTCATAGTGATGCTTCCTAAGGCCCACTTGACTATGCATTCTAGGATGTCTGACTCTAGGTGAGTGATCACATCATCATGATTATCCGGGTCATGAAGATCTTTTTTGTGTAATTCTTCTGTGTATTCTTGTATTTCTGTCCTTTATTGTGCCCATCTTTGCATGAAATGTTCCCTTGGTATGTATAATTTTCTTGAAGAGACCTCTAGCCTCTCCTATTCTATTGTTTTCCTCTATTTCTTTGCATTGATCATTGAGGAAAGCTTTCTTATCTCTCCTTGCTGTTCTTTGGAACTCTGCATTCAAATAGGTATACCTTTCCTTTTCTCCTTTGCCTTTCACTTTTCTTTTCACAGCTATTTGTAAGACCTCCTCAGACAACCATTTTGCCTTTTTTGCATTTTTTTCCCTTGGGGATGGTCTTGATCTCTACCTCCTGTACAATGTCATGAACCTCTGCCCATAGTTCTTCATCCTATGTAAAATAGGACCTAAAGAAAGAGGAATAAATGGTGTCAATGCAGAGGTGATTAAGTTAAGGATGTTGCTATAGGGTGTTTATCCTGGTTATTAGGGTGAGCCCTAAATGCAGTCATGCCTACCCTCATAAGAAGAGGGAGATATGAACACAGACAGAAGAGGAGAAGGTGCTATGAGGACAGAGGCGTAGATGGAGGGATGTAAGCCATAGAGTGCCAGCATCACTGGAAGCCGGAAGAAACAAGCAAAGGGTTTTCCCCAAGTTTCTGGAAAGAACACAGCTCTGCCAGTACCTTGACTACAGATCAGTGATGCTGACTTAGGACTCCTGGCTTCTAGAAATGTGAGAATAAGTTTCTGTGTTGTAAACTGCCACGTTTGGGGTAATATGTTATAGAAACCACTGGAAACCGATAAAGCCCCAAGATTAAGAAATGACAGAAATCAAGTGCCAATGCTCAGCTTCAACAAGGATGCGTCCAGAGAAGAGAAACCAGGGAGGTGTTGGGTATAAAACTTTAATGACTCGAAAGTCACATAGTTGATAAACTGAATTCATATCATTGTAAACTATCCTGAAGTTTGAGAACAAGAATAAAGATCAGCAATTACCT
>SJYV01035071.1:914891-939524 GCA_006410875.1 Neotragus pygmaeus | reverse complement strand
TTTGATACAGGATGCAGGATGCTTGGGGCTGGTGTACGGGGATGATCCAGAGAGACGTTGGGGGGTGGGAGGTGGGAGGGGGATTCGGGATTGGGAGCTTGTGTGCACCTGTGGTGGATTCATGTCGATGTATGGCAAACCCAATAGAGTATTGTAAAGTTAAATTTAAAAATAAATAAATAAATAAATTAAAAAAAAAAAAGTAACCTGACATTTGGAGATATTATGAAACTTGTTCCCAATAAAACAGCTTAAACATGGAATTAGTGCTAGAATATAATTTTTCCTATCTCCCAATCCTCAAGGGTATTAAAACTGTGAAAAACAAGGCTAGGTATGTGTATGTATGTCTGTGTTTATGTGTGTGTGCATTGGTTACTAAGATGAGACATCACGTTCTTTCCTTCTGAATTGAAGTATTCACTCCTTGGGGACCGAGTTTTGGCACCTCACAGGTCCATGTGCCTTCTGTGTATCTGACTAGTCTATGTGATATACAAAGTCCTCCTTCCCTTGCCTCAAGGTAGGACAAGTCTGGACCATCCCAGCTTCAGGACATTCCATGAAATTCCCCCAGGCTTTCTTGTGACCGTATCACAGTCCATATTTCCTTCCTGTTTTTTCCCTGTTTTCTTCACTCCTCTACAGGTGGTTGGTTCTTGAGAGAACTGCCTCACAGACTCTCTGTAGCCTAGTTTCCACTGCAGAGTCTGTCTCCCAGTGAACAGTTGTGATGTCCCTGAAGGATGTGGGCAAGATATTAAATGCATTCTTCATGTCTTCAAAGCGTAGAACTCAGACCAGTGAGAAGATGTGCTGGGGAAGAACACCTACGTTTAATATAATCAGGGATATTCTGCCACTTGTATCTGTTTAAAATGGAGCAAAAGAACTTCTAAAGTTATGATCACTTGATAAACATCCATTTTGGACACTATCATCTGTCAAAAATATTTCACAAAAAATGCTGAATTGTACATTAGTGTTTTTCAGCAAGGATTTATTGAACATCCACTGTTGGCCAGGGACTGCTTTAGGTGCTGGATGAGTAGCAGTCAATAAGAAAGGCTCAGTTCCTGCTGAGATGGAGTTTATATTATAATGGAAGGAGGCAGACAAGGAACACCTGATAAGGAAATGCACATTATAATTTCTGACAGTAAGTTTTATGAAGAAAATAAAAGATGTTCATGTTAGACAGTGGCAAATGGATAAGGGGAAGGAGCTCTTCAGCCAAAGTGATATCTTGGTCCACTTGATCTGCTATCACAAAATACCCAGGCTGATAAAAAGAAAGGATTTGGGTCATTTGTAGTGATGTGGATGAGCCTAGAGTCTGTCCGACAGAGTGAAGTAAGAGAGAAAGACAAAAACAATTATCCTATATTAATTCATGTGTGTAGAATCTAGAAAAATGGTACTGATGAACAGGTTTGGAGGGCAGGAACAAAGACACAGACATAGAGAATGGACTTGTGGGCACAGGAGGGAAGGAGAGGGTGAGTTGAACTGAGAGAGAAGCATTGACGTATACACACTACCATGTGTAAAAGAGATAGCTAGTGGGAAGCTGCTGAATAATACAGGGAGCTCAGCTCAGTGTTCTAGAGAGGTGGGGTTGGGGGTGGGAGAGAGGCTCAAGAGAGTGGGGATATACGTATAGTTATAGCTAATTCATGTTGTTGTATAGCAGAAACTAACACAATATTGTAAAACTATTTTCCTCCAACTAAAAAATTCCATAGGCTGTGTGGCTTATGAACTACAGAAATCTGTCTCACAGTTTTGGAGGCTGGAAGTCCAAGATCATCTTGTTCCGAGCCAGCATGATGGGATGAGGACCATCTTTCTGGCTCACAGTGAGTGCCTTCTTGCTTTCCCTCACAGAGGATAAAAGGGGCTCAAAAGCTCTCTGGTGGGGAGGGGGCTCTTTGATAAAAGTGCTAATTCCATTCATGAAGGTTCCACCCTCATGACCTAAGCACCTTCTAAGAGCCTCAACTTTGGAAGTTAGGATTTCAACAACTGAATTTTGTGGGGACACAAGCATTCAGACCTTAGCAGGTGGTCTGGGATTGTCTCTGAGGAGATTTGGAGAGAAATCTGAGTTATGAGCAATCCACACAAACATCTTAAAGGAGAGCGCCATTGGCAAGAGAAACGTGTTTAATACCTTGAAAAGGGACTGAACCTGATGCTAATTACTCAGACCCTTGCAAAGCGAAGAGGGGCTTTTGTACTGTGAGGGCCTTCCTGAGGTGCAGGTATGGGGCTTCACTGGGATGGGGGACATATCATTCAGGGAGAATTGGCAGTGAAGGCAGAATAAGGCCAGCTTCACCCTCACTACTTGGAATCTCCTCCTGAGTTTCCTTTCTACCCTCCCTTGGCCACTCCCCAGATACCCTAGATTCCCCTATCACAGCAAAAACAACAGCCTGGAAATCTCACACTGAAATGTATCCCTCCCCAAGAAGCACTCCTATCTGTCCACTAATGACACTACTTCCTGTTCCACTTGAGTTAGTAGAATCCATCCTAACGAGAGCTCTGTAAAGCCCACCACAGTAGCTGCCTCTGGATCTGGGTCTCTGTACTCTGCCCTCTTTCTTGTTACCATGGATGGACTCTCCTTTCTCTTAAAAAACACCTCCCCCTCCACTTGTTTGCTCTCTTCCACCCCAAACACTGACAGTAATTCTCCCCTATCTCTCTTCTGTAGCAAGTGCTCTGGCTTTGCTCATATCCTCTTCATTCAGCATCAAAAAGTGCTGTGATTTCCCCTATATTAAAATAGTTTCTTGTACCTATAATTTGAAAAGACACATGAGCCCCAGGGTTCATGGTAGCACTGTTTACGATAGTTAAGACATGGAAGCAACCTAAATGTCCATTGACAGATGAATGGATAAAGAAAATGTGGTACCACAAACAATCCAATGCTGCTGCTGCTGCTGCTGCTGCGTCGCTTCAGTTGTGTCTGATTCTGTGCGACCCCATAGATGGCAGCCCACCAGGCTCCCCCGTCCCTGGGATTCTCCAGGCAAGAACACTGGAGTGGCTTGCTATTTCCTTCTCCAATGCATGAAAGTGAACAGTGAAAGTGAAGTTGCTCAGTCGAGTCTGACTCTTCGCGACCCCATGGACTGGAGCTTTCTAGGCTCCTCCATCGTCAGCCATAAATGATGGAATAATGCCAGTTGCAGAGATTATCATTTGAATATATGATACAAATGAACTCAATTCCACAGATACAGAAAACAAATTTATGGTTACCAAAGAGGAAAGGGAGGGAGAGATAAATTAGGAGTTTGGAATTAATATGTGTACATTACTATATAAAATACATAAGCAACAAGGACATACTGTATAGCACAATTATACCTACAATTTTGTAGTTACCTATAAGGGAAATGAATCTGAAAAAGAATATACATTCTTTTGAGCCCATTTCCTTTTAAAGATACTTCTCTGAATACCTTTGCCATAAAACTCCCTAAAAGTGTGGTCTATATTGTCTCTCTCCAGCCTCTCTTTTCTTATTCTCCATTGAACGACAGAGCTGGCCACATGCCACCCCAAACACACAGACACCAACTTTACTTCGGGAAGCCAATGCGGCTCAACCTGAACAGCCAGTTTTTTAGTTCCACTCTTTGACTTATCATGAGCATCTGAAAAAGGCTACTATTTTTCTTCATTGAGATACTTCTTCACTGGGCTTCCAGGACTTCGCATGTTCCTGGTTTCCTCTCTTCTCCCTGACATTAGCCTTTTAGCTCTGGGTTTGCCTAAGAACTAGACTCTGGACTCCATCTTTTCTCTTAATATTTCATTTAAGCACATGGCTTCAAATACCATCGATATGTAAACAATTTCTAAATACATTTTAATGCAGTTTTGCCACTGAAGTCCAACCAACTTTGGAACACGTAATAAGATTCTCAGAGTTAACTTTTCATGATTAAATTTCTATTTACCCTGCAACTTCCTCCACTGACATCTCAGTGAAGTCATGCTTGACCTCTCCTTTCTTCTTCCATCCCACATTCCATGTAATGGCAAATCCTACTACATTGCCTTCAAAGTATGTTTTCGAATCTGACCAATTCTCAACATCTATGTTCTTATCCTAACCTGAGTTGCCATCTTCCTGCTGGATGATTTCAGTAGGCTCTTACCTTTATCACTGAGTCTGTCCTTGCCCCATTGCTCCAACCAGTGGTCGCTTAAAAAAAGTCAAGTTACATAACTGTTGGAGAAGTTCCTCCAAGATTTTCCATTTTGCCTAGTGTCAAGGCCAAAATGGTTATAATGTTGCATCTAAGTCTTAATATTCTAGTTTCTAGTTACATTTCACCAGGTCTCAGTTGTGGCATGTAGGATGTCTGGTTGAGCTGTTCCGAACTCTTAGTTGTTGCATGTGGGATCCAGTTCCCTGATCAGGGATTGTACCCAGGCCCCCTGCATTGGAACTGTGAAGTCTTAAGCACTGGACCACGAGGGAAGTCCCCTGAATTGCATTTCTAACCCCATTTCCACATACTCTCTCTACTTACTGTTGACTGAAAAAAATGCACAGCTTAAAAGTTGAGAGTTTATGTTCTATTTGGCAGACTTGCTGAGGACTTGAGCCTAGAAGAGAGCCTCTCTTATATCTCTGAGGGACTGCTCTGAAGAGGTAAGGGAGAGGCCAGGACACATACGCGCTTTTGCAACAAAACCAAGTAGTCAGAACATCAAAAGATCACTTTGAATTAAAGAAAGCCAGACAGCTCAAGTCAATAAATTTAACATTTTTCTAAGTATGGGAAGATGTAAGAGTCTGGGCTTATTGAAATGATCCTTTGATCTGCACCTTGTCTATCTAGGGCCAGTATCCTGCTTTTCTCCATCCGGAGTCTCTTCAGGGTACCTGGCTGGGGACAGCTGCAGTGGCTGTTGGCTTGGAGGTGGACAGCCTGTTTGTCTCCAACCTGAGTTCCTTCAGGGCTGTAGTGGCTGATGGCTTGATGGTTGCAGCATCCTTTGTTTACTGATATGGCAGGTGACATTTTTCATCCACATTACTCACTTTGATTCTGCCACACAAGCATTTTGCTGTTACTCACACATGTTACCACGTACCTGCTCAGGGCTTTGCACCTGCTGTTTTCACTGTCTAGAGCACTATTTCCCAGATAGTGCTCATGTCACATTTCTCAGGCCATTAAGCAAATGCTACTTTCTCTGTAAAGAGTTGGACGCGACTTACCGATTCAACAACAGCTTTCTCTGTGGGGCCTTCTTGGACTGCTTTCCTTATTTATCTGCTTACAATAATATGGCTAATACCTGTATGGCTTTTACTTTGTGCTAGGAACTGTCCCAAAGTATATTATGTATACCAACTCATCTAATCATCACACTAACCCTGTGAGTCAGTATTATTATTATCTTCATTTTACAAATCAGAGCACTGAGATGCAGGTTAGGTTGAATAATTCGCTGGAGGTAACAGAGCTGCAGTGTGAGAAATTCAGGATTCACGGTAGAGCAGAGGAAATGCACTAGTCAGGGTAAAAGGCCTGTAACTGTGGGCTGCTTAATTTAAAATGCTACCCTGACACAAGCTACCAGCTCTTCAATTCCTTGTGGCTCTCTCTTTTGTTTTTAAAGTAACACTCATCACCATCTACCGAAACATATTTTTCAATTCATTTACTCATTCATCTTCTCTCACTGAATGGTAGGTCCCACAAGGGAAGATTTTTGTCAATTTATTTTTTTTTAAACTGATATACCATGGCTACTTAGAATGGTACCTGGAACATAGTTAGGGCTCAGTAAGTATTGACTGACTGAATGAATATAATACATAGTTTGGAATAAAGACTTCAAGTGGTGATTCTGGAATAAACCACACACCTTGTCCAACTTCTTCCGCCCCCACCCATCTCCTTCTCACCCTTGTGATGAAAAAACGCTAACCCCATTTTCAGAACATGAGTTGAATCCTGCCCTTTTGTTTATTCTTAGCATATTCTTAAGCAAGTTGTTTCATCTTCCTGCCTATTTTGCTTCATTCATTTATTTGAGAATATAATGCCAAGCTGACTGGGCTGTTTTGACAATCAAACAAGAAAAGAAAAGAAAGAAAATGAAGTCTCTCAGTCGTGTCCGACTCTTTGAGACTCCATGCACTGTAGCCTACCAGGCTCCTTCATCCATAGAATTTTCCAGGCAAGAGTACTGGAGTGGGTTGCCATTTCCTTCTCTGGGGGTGTCTTCCTGACCCAGGGATCGAACCTGGTTCTCCTGCATTGCAGAGTAAAGCAGACATCTGGGCCACCAGGAAGCCCCAAATAATATGGGGTGTTATTACTAAGAATCACAATTCACTCTTGAGAATGCTTCATTTTGAGCACATATCCTAAGCTGGACTTTTTTCTGTGAAATTTTGAATGCTGTGTTTTGTTACAAAAATGAACACAGTGAAGAAGGATATAACTTTGTATAGACTGCTTTGACAGCAACATGTGTTCATAATCACATATTTTTGATGGTAAATGTGAAGAACAAACTAGGGTGAAGGGTGCTTCAGGGAGGACTGAAGAGGATCAGAACCTTTGAGAAAGATGACCCAAAGAAGGGTTCACTCTTGTGGAGCAAGACAACAATCTTTTAGCAAGATATTAAGAATTGAGTTGTTCAAGAGAGAAGAGGCTTAAAGAAAACAGAAAATAACCCTACTGATGGCTTACTCTATTCATAAAAGTCTGCTATTTTCTCATCTTTGTGAAGATTATGAATAGATTTGTATAGAAAAAGAAGATAATTGTATGGAGTAAATTTTACCTTTTCAGCAGCCATTTTCCTTATTTACAGCAATCAGGTTTCCTTTTGGGAATTACTGCCATTCTCTGGGGTGAAGTCTTGGTGGCACTGTAATCAGAGTGCCTTGACACCCACAGGGCAAGCAAGTAGGATGGGCAGGTTCTGAGATGCAGGTCCCATTAACCAAATGCTTCTTCTTTTCAGGCTGGTATGGGCACAGGCAGGCACCTGATGAAATTGGAACCAGGACCCTTAGGACTGGAACCTTACAGAGAGTGATGCCAGCAAGAAGACACGTCTGGGGTTCCCCTGTTCCCAAGACCCATACCAGAGAAGGTGAGTAGATCTGCATCCGAGACTCCCAGAGAAGAATTTCTTGCTCCTGTAGCTTCTAAGCTTGTTTTTATGGGCAGCCCAATAGTCTCCCATTAAATTCTCCTCTTTTAAAACCTGAAGTTACTTGCAAACAAATCAGCCATGATACAACTAGATCAGAACACTGACAAGAGATTACTTCTACAGATCACTCAACTGTCCCAACTAAATACAGTCACAGGTCACCCTCAGCTTGTTCTGTCGAAATCTTTTCCTCCAAAATTATGCTGCTGATGGTTTCATATTACCAACACATGATTTCTACTTCATATCTTCCTGCTACTGCTAAGTCACTTCAGTCGTGTCTGACTCTGTGCGACCCCATAGACGGCAGCCTACTAGGCTCCCCCATCCCTGGGATTCTCCAGGCAAGAACACTGGAGTGGGTTGCCATTTCCTTCTCCAATGCATGAAAGTGAAAAGTCAAAATGAAGTCGCTCAGTTGTGTCCGACTCCCAGAGACCCCATGGACTGCAGCCTACCAGGCTCCTCTGCCCATGGGATTTCCCAGGCAAGAGTATTGGAGTGGGGTGCCATTGCCTTCTCCAATATCTTCCTGAGACAGTCATTTGTCCATTATAAATAGAGTAGAAGGGCACTATGTTTTGTCAATGACATTTTCCTGGGAAAGGAAAAAATCTACCGAGGGGACCTATAGTAGTCACCACTCCTCTCTGTCCCATCTCTCCACCAATTGCAGCTGTGTTATTAGTCAAAATACAGAGATAGTACTGTGACTGTGGCTTTGTTAATATAAAGAAAAAAAAACAGATATAGAACAGAGAAACTAATATAAGCAGTGTTTTCTTATCCTAGTTTTCTAATATAATTTTCTGTCTTTTTCTCTTTGCTAATCAGAACTGTCATCACATAGAATTTGCTATCAACTTTAAGTACTGATTCTGAAGTAAAAATGGTTTAGACATTAAAGTAGGGGCATACACTGCTAAGTCACTTCAGTTGTGTCCGACTCTGTGCGACCCCATAGATGGCAGCCCACCAGGCTCTCCTGTCCCTGGGATTCTCCAGGCAAGAACACTGGAGTGGGTTGCCATTTCCTTCTCCAATGCCTGAAAGTGAAAAGTGAAAGTGAAGTCGCTCAGTCATATCTGACTCTAAGTGACTCCATGGACTGCAGCCTACCAGGCTCCTCCATCCATGGAGTTTGCCAGGCAAGAGTACCGGAGTGGGTTGCCATTGCCTTCTCCCTCCAATAGCATACATACTCTAAAAGCTCCCTTCTTAACATAGAACAATTAACACCTGTGAACTCCACATTCCTCTTTAGTTACCATCCAGTTCTTCATTGCCTGTCCCAGTAACATTCCCTACTGAATGTTTACATGTATTAATTACAGTCCAGCCTCCAAGGGGACTGTTTACTGAAATGACTTCTGGCCAAAGGCACTGGTCCTCATCTTAACCTTTCAGCAGTGTTCGTCCATTAGAGTTGAGCAATCTCTTGTCTTAGCCTGAGCACTGTATACTGCTGCTCTATTTCCAGAAGAAGTATTCAGTGTTAATATTTCTTCCCCTACAAACAAGATTACCTATTTATTCCTAAAGTTGACTAAAATAAAAAAAAGAAAAAANTGGCAACCCACTCCAGTATTCTTGCCTGGAGAATCCCATGGACTGTAGCCTGTCAGGCTCCTCTGTCCATAGCGTCACAAGAGTTGGACACGACTTAGCAACTAAACCACCACCAGCAGCAATTGTTTTCCAGAGTGGCTGTACCATTTACCTTTCTATAAGTCATGTTTTAAGGTTCCACTTTTTCTACATCTTCCTCAGTCTCATTATCGTCTTTTTGATTAGAGTCATTCTAAGGTATGAGAATCTCACTGTGATTTTTACTTTGCATTTCCTTAATGACTAATGATGTCGAACATGTTTTCCTGTGGTTATTAGCCATGCCTATTTCTTCTTTCATGAAATGTCTATTCAAAATTCTCCATTTAAAATTTTGTTTTAAATCAAGTTATATGTGTTCTTATTCTTAACAAGAATTCTTTATCAATTGTATGGTTTATAAGTATTTTTTCCCAGTCTGTGTCATGGCTTTCATTTCCATAACAGTGTCTTTTGAAGCATAAACAATTTAAATTTTGATGAAGCCCAGTTTATTAATTTTTTTATTTTATAGACTGTACTTTTGGTGTCGTATCTAAGTATATTTTTGCCTAACCCAAGGTCATGAAAATTTTTTCCCTATGTTTTCTTCTAAAAGTTTTATATTTTAGTTTTTACTTTTAGGTTTATGCTATTTTGCATTCATTTGTATGTGTTACGAAGTTACAGTCTTGTCTGATTATCTTAGTATCATTTGTTGAAAAGATTATCCTTTTCTCATTAAGTTGCTTTGGCACTTTTGTCAAATATCAATTGACTATAAATAAAAGAATCAGCTTATGGATTTTTAAATCAGTATCATAGTGTCTTGATTGTTATAGCTTTCTAGTAAGTTTGGAAACTGGGAATTATAAATCCATCAACTATGTCCTTAATTATCAAAATTATTTTTATGTTCTAGGTCATTTGTATTTCTATAAAATTTATGTTCAGTTTATCACCTTATGGAAAATGATTATTAGGATTTTGGTAGAGATTGTAGTGAATCTATAGATCAATTTGAGAATAATTGTAATCTTAATAACATTGAGTTTTTGAATTCATGAAAATGAACATCTTTCTATTTAGTTGCTTTTTTTAGTTTTTCTCAGAAGTGTTGTATAGTTATTAGTGTATTCTTACACTTTTAACAAATGTATTAAATATTCAGTTTTTAATGTCATTGGTAATAGAATTGTTTTCCTGGTTTTATTTGTAGATTATGTGCTAGTATATAGAAATATAGTTGATTTTTGCATATTGATAATGTGTCCTGTGAGTTTGCTGAACTCATTTGCTGGTATTGGTAGGCTTTTTGTGGATTCTTGTGTTCATTGTACCTGGGATTCATTGAATATGTAGATTGTTTTTCCTCAAATTTGGAAAGTTTGGGGCCTTGTTTCTACCCCTTTCTCCCTCTCTCCTCCTTCTGGGGCTCCCTTTATAATATGGTAGTCTGTGTTTATTTTCCTTCATCCTTTTCCCTTTCTTTTTCTTAAAATGAAATAAACTCTATTGATCTAATCTGTAAGGTCACTAATTCTTTTTTTGTGCAATCTCAAATCTGCTGTTGAGTCCCTTAGTGAATTTTCTTTTCAGTTACTGTGCTTTTCAACTCTGGTATTTCTTTTGTTTTATAATCACTATCTTTTACTGATATTTACTATTGAGTTGTCATACTTTAATTTAAAAACTTGTGGTTTTTTTTTTCAGTTCTTTGAGCATATTTATAACAGCTGCCTTGAAGTATTTGTTTGCTAAGTCTAATGTTTAGGTCCCCTCAGAGCTAGTTTCTATTAACTGTGTTTTCTTTCTGTATTTGGGCTTCCTTTTCCATTGTATTTGTATGTCTTCTAATTTTTTGTTGAAAACTGAACATTTCAAAAGAAAAAAAGAAAACTGAACATTTCAGATCAGGGGCCAACAATTTTTTTTTCTGTAAAGGACCATACAGTAAATATTTTCAGCTTTGCAAGCTATGTGGTCTCTGTTGTAACTACTTAACTCTGCTGTTGTAGTAGGAAAGCAGACATAGGCAATATGTAAATGAACGAGTGTAGAAGTCTTCCCCAAAACCCTTTATGTCAAACAGGCAGTGGATCATCATTGGGCCATGGGCTATAATTTGCTGACCTCTGTTTTAGATAACATAGCAACTCCTGATTTGGATCTGCTACTGTTTTTCTTATAATTCTTGTTTTTCTTTTTAAGCCTGACTTCCTGGGGATTTTCAGCTAATTGATTGGTAACAGGTTGTACTTAAATATCGTGAGCCTAGTGTGAGNTTTAGATAACATAGCAACTCCTGATTTGGATCTGCTACTGTTTTTCTTATAATTCTTGTTTTTCTTTTTAAGCCTGACTTCCTGGGGATTTTCAGCTAATTGATTGGTAACAGGTTGTACTTAAATATCGTGAGCCTAGTGTGAGCTTCGGAGAAGGCAATGGCACCCCACTCCAGTACTCTTGCCTGGAAAATCCCATGGGCAGAGGAGCCTGGTAGGCTGCAGTCCATGGGGTTGCGAAGAGGAAGAGTCGGACACAACTGAGCGACTTCACTTTCACTTTTCACTTTCGTGCATTGGAGAAGGAAATGGCAACCCACTCCAGTGTTCTTGCCTGGAGAATCCCAGGGATGGGGAGCCTGGTGGGCTGCCGTCTATGGGATCGCACAGAGTCGGACACGACTGAAGCGACTTAGTAGCAGCAGCAGCAGTGTGAGCTTCCCTGGTGGCTCAGCAGTAAAGAGTCCGCCCACTAGTGCAGAAGATGCAGGTTTGATTCCTGGGTTGGGAAGATACCCTGGAGAAGGAAATGAAAACCCACTCCAGTATTCTTGCCTGGAAAATTCCATGGAGTAAGGAGCCTGGTGGGCTACAGTCCAAGGGGTCACAAAGAACCAGACATGACTTGAGCACACACACACATTGTGGCTTTACCTTTGGTTGAGTATCTGTATATGACTTGGGGAACACATTTTAAGTTCAGTCAAGTCTGCTATGACTTTTATTTTCTGTATATGCAAGGCTTCCCATTCAGTCAGTGCATAACGTTAGACTCACCTTTCAGACCTCAGGTTATATGTGAGAGTTTATCAAGGTCTACTACGACTGTTGCCTGGATCTCACTTAAGTTTCTGGGCTGGTCTGTTGCTTGCCCCAAACAGTACTACTGCAGTCTCAGTCAGCTGTAATATAAAATTTCCGTGATCATTTACTACTTATTTTCTAAGATCACTTGTTTCAAACAGTACTCTGGACAGCAAATCAAGCCATCATCATAGCTTATCCTGTCCTGATAGAACCACCATGTTGTAGTTGGGGGTAGGGAATTGGGACCAGCCTCTCATGCCCCAGATTCCTACTGTCCTTACAGAGTTTCAGTGGTGGTTGTTTTAATTAATGCTTTTCAATTTGTGTACCTCTGGTTAATTTCTCCCCCCATATCTTGAGATAATTGTGCTGATAATTTTTCTGTGGCTTTTTGGATAGATGGTTTGTCAATCTTCTCACTCATTCTGAGAGTGTTCCCAGTGTGGACTTTTCATGTCCTAAAAACTGACACAGTGTATATCTTCACAGATCCAGCTGCTTTTAAAATAATTATTGCTCTTCCTGTTCCCTCCCAATTTTGTAAACCTCCTAACTTTAAAAAATATAACTCTTCAGTTCAGTTCAGTTCAGTCGTGTCCGACTCTCTGTGACCCCATGAATTGCAGCATGCCAGGCCTCCCTGTTCATCACCATCTCCCGGAGTTCACTCAGACTCGCATCCATCGAGTCAGTGATGCCATCCAGCCATCTCATCCTCGGTCATCCTCTTCTGCTCCTGCCCCCAATCCCTCCCAGCATCAGAGTCTTTTCCAATGAGTCAATTCTTCTCATGAGGTGGCCAAAGTACTGGAGTTTCAGCTTTAGCATCATTCCTTCCAAAAAAATCCCAGGGCTGATCTCCTNTCCTCCTGCCCCCAATCCCTCCCAGCAGCAAAGTCTTTTCCAATGAGTCAACTCTTTGCATGAGGTGGCCAAAGTACTGGAGTTTCAGCTTTAGCATCATTCCTTCCAAAAAAATCCCAGGGCTGATCTCCTTCAGAATGGACTGGTTGGATCTCCTTGCAGTCCAAGGGACTCTCAAGAGTCTTCTCCAACACCACAGTTCAAAAGCATTAATTCTTCGGCGCTCAGCTTCTTCACACTCCAACTCTCACATCCATACATGACCACAGGAAAAACCATAGCCTTGACTAGACGGACCTTAGTCGGCAAAGTAATGTCTCTGCTTTCTTAACTTTTTTTAAAAAATTGAAGTATAGTTGATTTACAATGATGTGTTAGTTTCAGGTATACAGCAAAGTGGTTCAGTTATATATATACATATATATCTATTTCTTTTCCCTTATAGGTTATTTAAAAAATACAGTATAGTTCCCTGTGCTATACAGTAGGCCCTTGGTTATCTACTTTATATGTAGTAGTGTGTTGATGTTAATCCTAAACACTTCACTCTCAAGATTTACATATTCTTGAAGATGAATTTATATATATATTTTTATCAATATCTCTTTATTCAGTAGTCATTTATGAAGACTGTGTTTTGTATTGATGTTTTGATTTATTTCCATTCCCGGAATCTGTAAGAAGTGGAGTAGGAAACCAAATTTCTAGAAGTATACCAGTCCTGGAGAAAACTTAACTTATATTTCCTGGTCTGCACCAAGTTTACCTAATTATAATTGTAGGTATACCCTATTTTAAGAAGTAGAAATAAATTAAAAATTTAAAGAAATAATAGGGTGATTATATCATTTAAAATATACTATTTACACTCAAATATTTATATCTTACAGTTTTGTAACTCTTTTTTTTCCATTCATATACCATCTCCTTCTTTTTTGTGGAGAGAACAAAAAATAGTCTACACACAGTTTTGCTTTTGTTTTTTTTTTCCCTTGAGATCCAATAGTAATTAAGGGAAAGATGTTTTGTTTGGGAAGGAAGGAGCAGACTGGGTGGATATTGAAAGTAATGGGTGGTGGCTGTGGAATATGGAGAAGAATCCACTGTTGCAGTGGCTCAAACTACTATCTGAAGTGCCATGGATAGAAGATGAGGCAGGCAGACACAGAAATATGCCACATTTCATACTGCTTTGTTCCTTGGGCCAAGGAAATTTTGCTTTGCATTGTAAGATTGGGCATAAGATGAGTGGGGCAGAGGATGCTTTCAGTATGAGAAAAGGGGACGAGAAGATGGGTGATGAGATTATAGCAAAATAGAACAGGTAGGCTGGTGGAGAGAGGAGGAACAAAAAAGTTGACTAGGCTGTACACAAGGTAGGAGTTTTTTCTGGCTGATATTAGGTGTTCTGAGTCAACACCTAGATCCTCATCATCCTTTTTTCAGTTTAAGAAAGTGAGGTGAGCTCGAAGGATTATTTTAGAAGATGTGATAGTAGGATTTTTGGATCAAGTATCTGATACATAGTGAGGACACAAGGAAATGTACTAGAAAATATTTCAGACAAATAAGTTTTAGGTCTCACTATCTTTGATTTAATTTTTGTACTGACATCTCATGAGACTTTAGTTAGATGCTAAATGGTAGCTTAGCATCAATGCTAGCACATATAAAATGAAATGTTAAAACAAAAATTAAGATAATGGATGTAAAATATTATGAAAAATTGCTATATAAATGCAAGAAAATAATATTGTATAATGCTAAAATATTAAGAGCTACTGCTAAATGAAAATTTCTTATAAGACAAAACTTCACCAAAATCATGATGAAAATTAATGGAAAAAAAGAAAATTAACAGAAAGATAAGATTTAATTCACCACAAAATTTCCACAACCATGCGTTGAGCATATGCTTGTTGAGCAATGAGGTTCACGTGTGTTACAAGTGAAAGACAGGGATGTCCCTCATTGTCCAGTAGTTAAGTCTCTGAGCTCCCAGTGCAGGGGTCCAGGGTTTGATCCCTGGTCTGAGAACTAGATCCTGTATGCCACAACTAAAGATCCTGCACCCTGCAATGAGTGCTGCAACTAAGACCCGGCACCTCTAAATAAGTAAATAAAAATAAATATTTTTTTTTTTTTTTTTTAAATAAATATTTTTTAAAAAGTGAATGACAAATCACTTGTTGGAGATCCTAAAGATGTCATCATTTAAAAATCCTCTACGCCCTTTTCTGCTTATTGAATTTGTGATGCTAGACTCAGTACATTTGCTTTGTAAAAAGTCAAAGGAGAAGATTTTTCCAAAAAAAGATGATAGTCTGTTTATCTAGGTCCTCCAAAAGCATTTCCTGCCAGGCAGTTGACATGTAGCCTTGGCACAATTTCAGGAAACTGTTCGCTTCTGTTTACCCTTTCCAGATACAGCATCTCCCAGGAATTGAGATGAGGAATCTCCTTTAACTCTTTAACATTTCAGAAGCATACTTTTTAATAACACTTTAGAATCTACCCTTTATAAAACTAGCACAATGAGAATTCTTGTGCCTTTAAAAGAAAAATGCATCTGTTTTAGTAATACCATAGTAGAAAAGTCAAAGTCTTAAACTGAATTAGCCCAATAAAATGTGCTTAGAATGTTCCTTTCCTATAAGATTCTTAAGATAAATCTCTGTCAGAAAACTCAATGAAATTATGTCTGAATTCATAAAGCTTATTAAATTATGGAATAATTGTTAACATTTTCAAAATCTTTCTTCATTAAGAAAAACCCACCATTGAGTTTCTTGTGAAGAGTATGATCAACTTAATTCATTTATATTTTTTTTACATAACAGCTCAGAAATATTTTGTAAAGCTGGGTGTACTATATTTAAAATAAATTACCCAACATTTTTTTCCTTTTAGGGAGCCAATTTGTTTCAGAATGTTTTAAATGCTCATTATACAGTTAGGAATGCAGGAGGGTATTATATATAGCTTTATTGTAACCCCAGAATGCATGTTATTTTAATTAAGTATAAATATATCTTTGAGGGACTGTGGTGGTAAATGTATTAAAGATGAGAAACTTGAGCTACAGAAAGGTATAATAACTCGATGTACATGCTACAGTTAAATGTGAGCAAATTTAGGTCTACTCTATATACTGTTGTTAAACAAACTAACCATTACTTACTTCCTTTGTCCTGGCAGAATGAGTTAGAGAGGATTCTAAAATTCTAGCCCCAAACTATAGGCAACAATGAATGAAGAAGTAGCACGAAAAGTGTAGTGAGACTGAAAGAAATGGCACGAGCCCAGGTGACAAGAAAATAGTTTGTGATGAGGCCTGGGCCGGGGGTCCATAGCAAGATACGCGTTTGAGACTGGAGGATATCCATGATCCAAGATCAGAACAAGGCCATGGGTCAGAATCAGGTGGCCTTGAATGGTGAGGCTCAGGGCAAGCAACAGATCAGAGTATAAGAGACTGACATACAAACACAGTGGCATGGCGGCATGAGCACATGTCTAGGATCTGGAGCCTCAAACTTGAGACCTGCCATTAGAATCTGACGCCTTAATACTCCACACAACATAGGTTTCTCACTTCCCACTCTCCCTTTCTGTCTGTCGTTTACAAGGTTCAGAGTTAGTTGGAAGTCATGACCCTGCCTTCGCACACTGATACTGAAGGCTTAGGGGCTGAGATGAATGGCTTCCTGCTTTAAGGAAATCAGAAATCAGCATTGCTTGCTGAGGTCCACAGAGTTCTGCCTTAGAGGCTGAAGCTGTAAGGGCAAAAAGATTGAGCAAACCTAGGGTCACCACTGGTACCACGAACAAAGAGTTATCTTGGTCTTGTGAATTAGTGACCTTGGTCCCTTCCACGACTTCTTACCTTTGTCTTGAAACGATGTTGATTCCTGGACTATGTGGCCCTATCTGATCACCAAGTGACTGACAACCCAGTTCTGAGAACTTATACCACCTTAATTTTTAGGACTTCCAGCTATATACTCCATAGGAGATGAAGAGGAAATCCAAAATCAGGATTAAAAGGCAAAATGACTGAAACATCCTTCTATTAGTCAAGAAACTAGCACTGCTATCCTCTTGTGGACTGAACTCATCCCCACCCTTACTGCATTGCCTATCATGGAGTAAGTATTTAATAAATAGTAGTTGAATATTGAATTATGGGGTCCGCAAGCGATGGTAGTAACTGAATGGGAGAAGGGTGAGGATATAACTCCTGACATAAGCACAGAGTCTGGATGCAGCTTTCAGATGTGAGAAAGACGGAAATGTATTGCTATATAGGAATGTCGTAGAAATAGACTAAATCACAAAGAAACTACTGACCTATTCAAGGCTATGGAAGCACTCAGGGAAGTGCTGGAAAATAACAATGTCTTCATTCCTAGATTTATGCTGTGCACACTAAACAAATGAGTTGTAAAGATTTAAAACAGTGCTTAGGAGAGCAAAAAAAGTTTTTTTTTAATTTTAAATTAATATAAAGTTTGAGTAAGTGAAATTTTGAAGATGATGGAATCTAATTGATAACTTCCTAACTCTTTAACCTGTAAATAATCTCCTTTTCAAAGTGTTCATTACACATAGTAGTGATTATGCAGGAAAAAAAAACAAAACCTGTGATGAAAATGTGGTATAAAATTGTGTTCTTTGTTCAGCAAGTTAAGACAAGCTGGTCTGTAAGCAATTATTATCTTCATCAAAATTCCTAGCGCTAATGTTTTGGCTTCTTTGGCCCAGCACGTATGCCTTCTCAAACAATTGGATGGATTTAAAACACTTATGAGATGTTTGTGCCTATATCTTAATGTAACATCAGTTCAACAGGAAAAAGAAAAAAAATGTAAGATTTGGCTTTATGGCATAGTTTTAGAAAGAAAAATCAAGCCCAAACTAAAGTAAACAAAAAGCCCTCAAATCTTAAGTCCCTACATACCGAATGAACATTCTTTATTCAGCTCCTAGTAGCAGTATACAAATGTTAATGTGAGTAACCTTTTAATAACTTAGTATTTTAACAGAAATTCCCTGAACATTTGTCATTCCATTTGTCAAGAAGAGTTATTTTATTATACTGTTTATTTGAATTCACTAAACATGTAAATATGGTCATCTCAGAGCTAAACACCTCATCCTTGACTCTTAATCTGCAGTCTGTAGTCTAGAATTTCCTGTATAATATTTTTCAGTTATAAGTGCTTAGATCCTACCTCTAGGGATTCTGGGTTCAGAATATCTAGAGATATCCTGGACCAAAGAATCGCATTTTGAAAAGCTCCTCAGATGATTTTTTTCCCCTAGAGGACAAATATTTTATTCTTTACGGAAGTATAAAGAAATTAGGAAATGACTACAGTTCTCCTCAGGTCATTTCTGATGTGCGCCAGAATTTGGGGCTGCTTTTGTTTCTGGATTATTCAGCACATTGCATCCAGAATTATTTTCCTCAAATGCTTCTTTCATAGCTCATTGGTAAAGAATCCGCCTGCGATGCAGGAGACCCCGGTTTAATTCCTGGGTCAGGAAGATCCACTGGAGAAGGGATAGGCTACACACTCCAGTATTCTTGGGCTTCCCTGGTGGCTCAGCTGGTAAATAATTCTCCTGCAATGTGGGAGACCTGGGTTCCATCTCTGGGTTGGGAAGATCCCCTGGAGAAGGGAATGGCTACCCACTCCAGTGTTCTGGCCTGGAGAATCTCATGGACTGTACAGTTGGACATGACTGAGCGATTTTCACTATCTTCAAGTGATTTTTGATCTGTGCCAGAGACCGGGGCTGCTTTTGTTTCTGGATTACACAGCACATTGCATCCAGAATTATTTTCCTCAAATGAACATCATGTCACTCTTCTCCTTGAAAATATTGTCTCTCTACACCCTTCAGAAGAAGCTTCAAATTTTTAATATTGTTCTCATGGCCTTCCTGGATCTGACCCGGTGTTAGTCAGAGTAGGATTAGCTTCTGCTTCAGTGCTTGTGCTTAGTTACTCAGTTGTGTCCAACTCTTTGCGACCCCATGGCCTGTAGCCCACCAGGCTCCTCTGTCCATGGGGATTCTCCAGGCCAGAATGCTGGAGTGGGTTGCCATGCCCAAACTGTCCAGAGAATCTTCCCGACCTAGGGATTGAACCCAGGTCTCCTGCATTGTAGGCCCTAAAATTTCAGTGACTTAAGATAGCAATGGCACCCCACTCCAGTACTCTTGTCTGGAAGCTCCCATGGATGGAGGAGCCTGGTAGGCTGCAGTCCATGTGGTCACTAAGAGCGGGACATGACTGAGCGACTTCACTTTCACTTTTCTCTTTCATGCATTGGAGAAGGAAATGGCAACCCACTCCAGCGTTCTTGCCTGGAGAATCCCAGGGGAAGCCTGGTAGATTGCTGTCTATGGGGTCGCACAGAGTCGGACACAACTGAAGCAACTCAGCAGCAGCAGCAAGATAGCAAAACCCTATTTCTTACTCAGACAACCTGTCCAGCATGGGTCAGCAGGGCTGGAATTCTCCAGGCAAGCTGTCCCTGAGTAAATTTAATTAAAAAAAATTAATTTATATATTTATTTTAATTGGAGGGTAATTACTTTACACTATTGTAGTGGTTTTTGCCATACATTGATATGAATCAGCCATGGGTTGTGTTTAACATTTTAAGGAACTGCCAAACTGTTTTCCACCAAATCTACGTTTTTAGCCTGTGTTACTCTAGACAGGAGATGGCTGGATGGCATCACGGACGTGATGAACATTAGTTTGAGTGAACTCCGGGAGTTGGTGATGGACAGGGAGGCCTGGCGTGCTGTGATTCATGGGGTTGCAAAGAGTTGGACATGACTAAGCGACTGAACTGAACTGACTCAGTCAAGTGAGGACCAGTCATTGTTCCTAAAGCTACTATTTCACAACCACAGCTCAGGCAATTTCTTTGGGTTTGAATTATTTCTTCTTTTCTCTTTATTGAAATAGAAATCCTAACAAACATTTAAGTTCTAGCCCTGTCTCCCTCAACTGTCAGTAAGAATCTCAACTACTTCTGCAAATTCCTATATTTCCTCTTTTTTATCACTTATTTTATTCTAACTAGTTGTTTATATATATCTTCCTCACTAGATTATAAGCTTGCTTGTACAGTTTGTTTCTCTTTTATTCCCCATGATAAAAATCAGTTTATTATAGATATTTAATAAATGCTTGTTGAGTGAATAAATAAATAGCTATATTTATATAATCATTTTTTCTCATTTACTATAGTTTTTTTTTTGCAAGTAACATGGACTAGAAGATATTATATTCTTACATTTCTTATTTCAGGGGTGCTTGTTGGGCAAAATTCAGTGAGCTTAGTGAAAAAGACAAATCATTCTTTAATCTAGAGATATTTGCTTAGATCTGAGGCTGATACCATTGGAAGAAAGACTGATAACTAGTGTTTCAAATCACTAAGTTCTTAGACTTTGGTGGTAGTTTAGTCACTAAGTCGTATCCGACTCTTGTGCCCCCTGGACTGTAGCCCACCAGGCTTCTCTGTCCATGGGATTTTCCAGGCAAGAATATTGGAGTGGGTTGTCATTTCCTTCTCCAGGGGATCTTCCTGACCCAGGGATCAAACCCCATTTCCTGCATTGCAGGTGGATTCTTTACCGATTGAGCTACCGATTGAGCTTTCCCCCTTAGACTTTAATATCTCCCAATCAAAAATTATTTTCAAGAACCTGAGAAAAGGAAAAAGGACCATTCAGCAAAGCAGACGAGTGTGGAGACCTGGCTTAGTAAGCCTTTCTGAGCCTGCTCTTGTCTTTCATCCATCTAACTAGCACATGGCATCTTATCTCATTCTCTCTTGGCTCCAGCCCACTCAGCATCATCAGTCAAGCTATCCTAATACTTTCTTTAAATAAATACTAAATAGCCTGGTATTTGGAATAAAACCCCAAACAACATTACAGAACAAGTAAAGAAATGAACCGAGGTCTGAGTGCACCTATTTGTAAGCTGATGATAGAAAAAGAACCTTGCTTTTATGTACTATATCTTTCATGTACTATGGAAGGTGAGAGTGAAAAGCATTATTCAGGCCAGGGAAATAGATTCTAGTATGAAAAAGGGGTAAGTGAAGTGATAAGTGAAGTAGGTGAGTTCCATTATCCCTTAAATACTTTAACAAACTAGTAATTTGTAATTTTATGTTAAAATCCTAGTTAAAACAAGAAAGTCATAATCACTGAAATCCAAATAAGCTTTATTATCTTGACAAAATTAATTTATATCTTAAAGGATAGGTTCTTGAGATCTTTATTAATAACTCAAAATGTAATGTATGTTAATTATGAATACTAAGTTAATTTTCCCCCTTAAATTCTATGTAGATTTAAATAAAACCTTTATTTTATCAGTTGAAAACTTTCAGCTTGTTAGAGAAAAATATCTATTGTCTTTGTGTATGTATGCCAGAAATTTTCTACAGATTTTCATTGTAATTCAACAGAAGAAACTATTTATTGGAGGGATTGTTTGAGAAAAACATAAAAATCAGGAGGTTATTTACAAACAGATGTGGTCCCCCCCCCCCTTATTATTTATTTATTTATTTTTACTTTGCAATATTGTATTGGTTTTGCCATACTTCAGCATGAATCCGCCATGGGTATACACGTGTTCCCAATCCTGAACCCCCTCTCCCCTCCTCCCTCCCCATACCATCCCTCTGGGTCATCCCAGTGCACCAACCCCAAACATCCTGTATCCTGCATCAAACCTAGACTGGCAATTCATTTCTTATATGATATACGTGTTTCAATGCCATTCTCCCAAATCATCCCACACTCGCCCTCTCCCACAGAGTCCAAAAGACTGTTCTATACATCTGTGTCTCTTTTGCTGTCTCACATACAGGGTTATCGTTACCATCTTTCTAAATTCCATATATATGCATTAGTATACTGTATTGGTGTTTTTCTTTCTGGCTTACACCACTCTGCATAATAGGCTCCAGTTTCATCCACCTCATTAGAGCTGATTCAAATGAATTCTTTTTAATGGCTGAGTAATACTCCCCTGTGTATATGTACCACTGCTTTCTTATCCATTCATCTGCTGATGGACCTCTAGGTTGTTTCCATGTCCTGGCTATTATAAACAGTGCTGCAATGAACATTGGGTACATGTGTCTCTTTCAGTTCTGGTTTCCTCAGTGTGTATGCCCAGCAGTGGGATTGCTGGGTCATAGGCAGTTCTATTTCCAGTTTTTTAAGGACTCTCCACACTGTTCTCCATAGTGGCTGTACTAGTTTGCATTCCCACCAACAGTGTAAGAGGGTTCCCTTTTCTCCACACCCTCTCCAGCATTTATGGCTTGTAGATTTTTGGATCACAGCCATTCTGACTGGCGTGAAATGGTACCTCATTGTGGTTTTGATTTGCATTTCTCTGATAATGAGTGATGTTGAGCATCTTTTCATGTGTTTGTTAGCCATCTGTCTGTTGTCTTTGGAGAAATGTCTATTTAGTTCTTTGGCCCATTTTTGATTGGGTGGTTTATTTTTCTGGAATTAAGCTGTAGGAGTTGCTTATATATTTTTGAGATTAGTTGTTTGTCAGTTGCTTCATTTGCTATTATTTTCTCCCATTCCGAAGGCTGTCTTTTCACTTTGCTTATAGTTTCCTTTGTTGTGCAGAGGCTTTTAATTTTAATTAGGTCCCATTTGTTTATTTTTGCTTTTATTTCCAGTATTCTGGGAAGTGGGTCATAGAAGATCCTGCTGTGATTTATGTTGGAGAGTGTTTTGCCTATGTTCTCCTCTAGGAGTTTTATAGTTTTTGGTCTTACGTTTAGATCTTTAATCCATTTTGAGTTTATTTTTGTGTATGGTGTTAGAAATTGATCTAGTTTCATTCTTTTACAAGTGGCTGACCAGTTTTCCCAGCACCACTTGTTAAAGAGATTGTCTTTNACTGATTCAAATGTGTTCTTTTTAATAGCTGAGTAATATTCCATTGTGTATGTGTACCACAACTTTCTTAAACATTCATCTGCCAATGGACATCTGGGTTTGTTCCACGTCCTGGCTATTGTAAATAAGGCTGCAATGAACATTTGGGTACACATGTCTCTTTCAGTTCTGGATTCCTTGGTGTGTATGCCCAGCAGTGGGATTGTTGGGTCATATGGCAGTTCTATTTCCATTTTTTTAAAAGGAATTTCCACACTGTTCTCCATAGTGGCTGTACTAGTTTGTATTCTCACCAACAATGTAAAAGAATTCCCTTTCTCCACACCCTCTCCAGCATTTATTGTTTGTAGACTTTTACAGCCATTCTGACCAGCGTGAGATGGTACCTCATTGTGGTTTTGATTTGCATTTATCTAATAAGTGATGTTGAGCATCTTTTCATGTGTTTTTTTAGCCATATGTGTGTCTTCTTTGAAGAAATGTCTGTTTAGTTCTTTGGCCCATTTTCTGATTGAGTCATTTATTTTTCTGGTATTGAGCTGCATGAGCTGCTTGTACATTTTTGAGATTAGTTCTTTGTCAGTTGCTTCATTTTCTATTATTTTCTCCCATTCTGAAGGTTGTCTTTTCACCTTGCTAATAGTTTCCTTCATTTTGCAAAACCTTTTAAGTTTAATTAGGTGCCATTTGTTTATTTTTGCTTTTATTTCCATTACTCTGGGAGGTGGGTGTTCATTTGGCTTTATCACTCTCTTTTTATTTTCCTGCCTCAGTTTTTTCTCTTATTCTCCCCTGAATAGAAGCTAAAAATACTCAAAGTCTGTGGCCCAGGGACCTTGGAAGTATTAGGAAAAGACTAAAGGAAAGTCCAGCTTTCAGGATATTTTAGAGATACCAGCATAACTGATTCCGTATCTGTAACCCTTATTTACTTTTAGTTGTGGTAAGTAGACATCCACAGCATGGACTATAAAACCAAACAACAAACACAGATAGCCCTCACACTGATCAGAAATTACCTCCAAGCATCTGATCACTAATGCCACTCTTGTTAGCCAACTGAGTTTCTGGATTGAAGTTCTTAGAGAATTTCCAGACTGTGGTATCGTACAGTTAAGATGCTTTGACTAAAAATACTAGAATACACAATAGAACGTGGCTAATATAATAGGTGTTTCTTTTTCAGCTTATACAATTCCTGAGCTTATGGCTACCAGGATTTTTGCAGTGTCCTACACAAGTACACAAATTCATTCCATTTCTGATATACACTCAATGTGTTGGTGATGTTTACCATATGGTTACAAGACATCTGTAGTACTCTATGAGACAATTTCTGTAGCAGAGGGTAGAGGTGGATAGAAATACATCTCTTCTTGTATGGCAGTCTCTTTCCTTAGAAGGAAAACCCATTTCCAGAAGGCTCTTAGCAGATTCCCCTTGTGAGTCATTGGCCAGAGCTAGACTGTATGAGTTTTTTAGATCAGTGAGGGGCAACTAAGAGTAGGATTACTATGAGTAGGCTGGAGGAGAGGCTCAACTTTCTTGAATCTGTACGATCATCCAAATTATATCTGAATAAAATTAAGTGCAGCTAATTATGACTGTCAGTTACTCTAGGATAATTGTTAAGGTGTTTTATTTTTTTTTCTTGAAGATTTTGGAGTAACTCGCTCTTTCAGTTTTCTAGAACTGAGATAACAAAGAACTACAAACTTGTTGGCTTAAAAACAAGACATTTATTTTTTCTTTCTGGATACCAGAAATCTGAAATCTAGGTGTTGGCATGCTCTCTCTTGAATTCTCTAAGGGAAAAAGTCTCTATTCTCAACCCGTTTCTTAGCTTCTGATGTTGCATGTAATTCTTGTCTTGTAAACCCATCACTCCAATTTCTGCCTCTGA
>SJYV01035071.1:851657-914797 GCA_006410875.1 Neotragus pygmaeus | reverse complement strand
GACGGGTCATGGTGGAGAGGTCTGACAGAATGTGGTCCACTGGAGAAGGGAATGGCAAACCACTTCAGTATTCCTACTTTGACAACCCCATAAAAAGTATGAAAAGGCAAAAGATAGGACACTGAAAAATGAACTTCCCATGTCGGTAGGTGCCCAATATGCTACAAGAGATCAATTAAGAAATAACTCCAGAAATTAAAAAAAAGAGATGAAGCCAAAGCAAAAACAATACCCAATTGTGGATGTGACTGATGATAGAAGCAAGGTCTAATGCTGTAAAGAGGACTATTGCATAGGAACCTAGAATGTTAGGTCCATGAATCAAGACACATTGGAAGATATCAAACAGGAGATGGCAAGAGTGAATGCCAACATTCCAGGAATCAGCAGACTAAAAAGGACAGGAATGACTGGATTTCTCTCAGATGACCATTATATCTACAACTATGGGCAAGAATCCCTCAGAAGAAATGAGGTAGCCATTATAGTCTACAAAAGAGTCCAAAATGCAGTACTTGGATGCACTCTCAAAAACGACAGAGTGATCTCTGTTCATTTCCAAGGCAAACCATTNTGACCATTATATCTACAACTATGGGCAAGAATCCCTCAGAAGAAATGAGGTAGCCATTATAGTCTACAAAAGAGTCCAAAATGCAGTACTTGGATGCACTCTCAAAAACGACAGAGTGATCTCTGTTCATTTCCAAGGCAAACCATTCAATATCATGGTAATCCAAGTCTATGTCCCAACCAGTAACACTAAGAAGCTGAAGTTGAACGGTTCTATGAAGACCTACAAGACCTTTTAGAAATAACATCTCAAAAATATGTCCTTTTCATTATTTGAGACTAGAAAGCAAAAGTAGGAATCAAGAAATACCGGGGGTAAGAGGCAAATTTGGCCTTGGAGTACAGAATGAAGCAGGGCAAAGGCTAATAGATTTCTGCCAAGAGAACTCACTGATCATAGCAAACACCCTCTTCCAACAACACAAGAGAAGACTCTACACACGGACATCACCAGATGGTCAACACCAAAATCAGATTGATTGATTATATTATTTGCAGCAAAGCTGGAGAAGCTCTATACAGTCATAATAAACAAGACCGGGAGCAGAATGTGGCTCAGATCATTCTCAAAATTCAGATTGAAATTGAATAAAGTAGGGAAAACGACTAGACCATTCAGGTATGACCTAAATCATATCCCTCATGATTATACAGTGAAATGAGAAATAGATTTAAAAACTAGATTTGATAGACAGAGTACCTGATGAACTATGGACAGGGGTTCGTGACATTGTACAGGAGACAGGGGTCAAGACCATCCTCAAGAAAAAGAAATTCATAAATCAATATGACTCTCTGAGGAGGTCTTACAAATAGCTGAGAAAAGAAGAAAAGGAAAAAATAAAAGAGAAAAGGAAAGATATACTCATTTGAATGCAGAGTTTCAAAGAATAACAAGGAGAGAAAAAAAATAAAACAGAGGAAAACAACAGAATGGGAAAGACTACAGATTTCTTCAAGAAAATTAGAGATACCAAGGGAACATTTCAGGCAAAATGGGCTCAATAAAGGACATAAATTTTAAGGACTTAACAGAAGCAAAAGATATAAAGAAGAGGTGGCAAGAATACACAGAAGACCTGTACAAAAAAGATCTTCATGACCCAGATAATCACGATGGTTTGATCACTAACCTAGAGCCAGACATCCTGAAATGTGAAGTCAAATGGGCTTTAGAAAGCATCTCTACCAACAAAGCTAGTGGAGGTGATGGAATTCCAGTTGAGCTATTTCAAATCCTCAAAGATGAAGCTGTGAAAGTGCTGCACTCAATATGCCAGTAAATTTGGAAATCTGAGCAGTGGCTATAGGACTGGAAAAGGTCAGTTTTCATTCCAATCCCTAAGAAAGGCAGTACCAAAGAATGCTCAAACTACTGCACAATTGCACTCATCTCACATGCTAGTAAAGTAATGCTCAAAAGTCCCCAAGGCAGGCTTCAGCAATACATAAACATGAACTTCCAAATGTTCAAGCTGGATTTAGAAAAGGCAGAGGAACCAGAGATCAAGTTGCCAATATCCCCTGGATCATCAAAAAGGCAAGAGAGCTCCTGAAAAACCTCTATTTCTGCTTTATTGACTACATCAAAACATTTGACTGAGTGGATCACAATAAACTGTAGAAAATTCTGAAAGAGCTGGGAATATCAGACCACCTGACCTGCCTCTTGAAAACCTGTATGCAGGTCAGGAAGCAACAGTTAGAACTGCATGTGGAAAAACAGACTGGTTCCAAATAGGAAAAGGAGTACGTCAAGGCTGTATGCTGTCACACTGCTTATTTAACTTCTATGCAGAGTACATCATAAGAAACGCTGGGCTGAAGGAAGCACAAGCTGGAATCAGGATTGCCGGGAGAAATATCAATAATCTCAGATATGTAGATTACACCACTCTTATAGCAGGAAGTGAAGAATTAAAGAGCCTCTTGAAGAAAAGAGAAAGAAGACAGTGAAAAGGTTGACTTAAAGCTCAACATTCAGAAAACGAAGATCATGGCATCTGATACCATCACTTCATGCAAATAGATGGAGAAACAGTGGCTGACTTTAGTTTTTTGGTTCCAAAATCACTTCAAATGGTGATTGAAGCCATGAAATTAAAAGACACGTACTGCTTGGAAGGAAAGTTATGACCAACCTAGACAGCATATTAAAAAGCAGAGACTTTTTTTTTTTTTGTCAACAAAGATCCGTCTAGAGAAGACTATGGTTTATCCAATAATCATGTATGGATATGAGGGTTGGATTTTAAAGAAATCTGGGTGCCGAAGAGTTGATGCTTTTGAACTGTGGTGTTGGAGATGACTCTTGAGAGTCCCTTGGACTGCAAGGAGATCCAACCAGTCCATCCTAAAGGAGATCAGTCCTAGGTGCTCATTGGTAGGACTGACTTTGAAGCTGAAACTCCAATACTTTCGCCACCTAATGTGAAGAGCTGACACATTTGAAAAGACCCTGATGTTGGGAAAGATTGAGGGCAGGAGGAGAAGGGGACAACAGATGTTGAGATGGTTAGATATCATCACTGACTCAGTAGACATGGGTTTGGGTGGACTCCGGGAGTTGGTGATGGACAAGGAGGCCTGCAGTTTGTGGGATCACCAAGAGTCAGACACGACTGAGCAACTGAACTCAACTGAACTGAACTGTGGCCTTTCAGACTTCTGTCAGAGAGGGGAGTTCTCCAGACAAAAACACTGGAATATACGGTCCAATATTGGTAGCCATACCCTTATAGAGCACTCTATTTCCTGCTGCCCTAGCCGCCAACTCCCCTGAGTACCTGATGCTGCCAGAACTCCTGCAACTTGAGCATTTGCACCACTTCCACACCTGAGCCTCACTGAGGCAGACACAAGTCCCCAGGGCAGCTTCAGGAACAAACCTCCACTAGATGACCCACATGCACAGGGAGAAATAAAACCACAATTGAAAATCAGGGGCAGTATGGCTAAGGATGAAGACCTAAAATCTTCCCACTAGCTGTACAAGCTGCAGATTAAATCCACAAGATCAACTAGGTAGATCCTGTGTCTATGGAATATATAAAAAGATATTGAGAGCTCCCTGAAAAGAAAACGTACTAGTTCTGATAGCTGTGCATGTTGGAGGCAAGGACACATCACATGTCTCTGCTTTTGAATATGCTATCTAGGTTGGTCATAACTTTTCTTCCAAGGAGTAAGCATCTTTTAATTTCATGGCTGCAGTCACCATCTGCAGTGATTTGGGAGCCCCCTAAAATAAAATCTGACACTGTTTCCCCATCTATTTCCCATGAAGTGATGGGACCAGATGCCATTATCTTCATTTTCTGAATGTTGAGCTTTAAGCCAACTTTTTCACTCTCCACTTTCACTTTCATCAAGAGGCTTTTTAATTCCGCTTCACTTTCTGCCATAAGGGTTGTGTCATCTGCATATCTGAGGTTATTGTTATTTCTCCCAGCAATCTTGATCCCAGCTTGTGCTTCTTCCAGCTCATAAGGCAGTTCTATTTCCAGTTTTTTAAAGAATCTCCACACTGTTCTCCATATTGTCTGTACTAATTTGTATTCCCACCAACAGTGTAAGAGAGTTCCCTTTTCTCCACACCCTCTCCAGCATTTATTGCTTGTAGTCTTTTTGGATCGCAGCCATTCTGACTGGTGTGAAATGGTACTTCATTGTGGTTTTGATTTACATTTCTCTGATAATGAGTGATGTTGAGCATCTTTTCATGTGTTTGTTAGCCATCTGTATGTCTTCTTTGGAGAAATGTCTATTTAGTTCTTTGGCCCATTTATTAATTGGGTTGTTTATTTTTCTGGAATTGAGCTGCAGGAGTTGCTTGTATATTTTTGAGATTAGTTGTTTGTCAGTTGCTTCATTTGCTATTGTTTTCTCCCATTCAGAAGGCTGTCTTTTCACCTTGCTTATAGTTTCCTTTGTTGTGCAGAAGCTTTTAATTTTAATTAGATCCCATTTGTTTATTTTTGCTTTTATTTCCAGTATTCTGGGAAGTGGGTCATAGAAGATCCTGCTGTGATTTATGTTGGAGAGTGTTTTGCCTATGTTCTCCTCTAGGAGTTTTATAGTTTTTGGTCTTACGTTTAGATCTTTAATCCATTTTGAGTTTATTTTTGTGTATGGTGTTAGAAATTGATCTAGTTTCATTCTTTTACAAGTGGCTGACCAGTTTTCCCAGCACCACTTGTTAAAGAGATTGTCTTTAATCTATTGTATATTCTTGCCTCCTTTGTTGAAGATAAGGTGTCTATAGGTGTGTGGATTTATATTTTTAAACCACATCAGTATGTTTACCAACATTGCTTGCTGAAGCTGTTTTGTACTCTGGAATTGTGCATAGTAATAGTCACAAACAGACTGAAAGTTGAATTCTGCTAGTCTTACCAACAGATCAGGATAGAGCTTAAACCCTTAGCCTTGTTGTAGAATGGTGATTTTTACCTTTTTTGAGATTATGAACCTCTTTGAAAATCTTAATACAGGATATAAAAATATTTTTGATACCTCTCCTATCAAAAATGTATTATGCACACGTAAATAATTTTGCTTTCCTTTTGAACATTTCTGAAAAAATATATAAGAAATTACAGTGATTGCCTGAAGAGAGAGTAACTAGGAGACAAGAGTGGGAAGGAAGACTTTTTTATATATTACTTTATACTGCCTTGAAGTTTTTAACTCTGGTATCTATCTTTCATATATATATATATATATATAAATGTGCTTTTAGTTAAAAATTTTTGTACACAATTTTGGGATCTGTGATTCTTCTCCCCTACAATTTGAAAAATTAAGTAGCTTTTAATAGTTAATAGAATATGTAGTCAGTTATTGTGGAATATTTTACTCGATTACAAAAACTTAGAAATGCAAAGAAATAGTTTCAGCGGCCTATTTGGCTTCCCTGGTGGCTCAGAGGTTAAAGCATCTGCCTCCAATGCGGGAGACCTGGTTCGATCCCTGGGTTGGGAAGATCCCCTGGAGAAGGAAACAGCAATCCACTCCAGTATTCTTGCCTGGAGAATCCCATGGACGGAGACGCCTAGTAGGTTACAGTCCATGGGGTCACAAAGAGTCGGACACGACTGAGCGACTTCACCTTACCTTATTGGTGCTATCAGATCAGTTCAGTCAGTCAGCGATTGGAATTGGTGCTATAATGTTCCTATAATAAAACATTGTGTTTCTCAATTTTAAAATCTTCTTAAACTTTTAAAAACACTATGTAGTAATAATAATTTTTAAAAGCATTCAATTTAAGGATTTTTTTTTTTCTTTCAAAGGTAGGCAGTGAAAGTAGTTGTGCCCAAGTAAGTTGTTTACTGTGAAGAAAAGAATTATATTCTATTTCAGTTCATACAATATCTTGCTTTATTCCTTTCTAAAAGTCTGTATGAATGTGTGGTGACAGAGGGGCTTTTCCTAAGGAAAAATTGCCCTTAGAAGAAGTGATGAAGATAACTAGTTTAGCCTAGTGTCTCTTAACTTTGGAGATTCTAATTCAGTAGATCTGGGACTGGAGCCAGAATCTCTACTTTGGACAAGCTTCTTCTATGATTCTGAGATCCTCATGACTAGTCTTGGCAAACAGTAAAGCATAATAGTGTGTCCCAGGATCACTAATTCCTACATCTCCTAACACTCAGAATCATAGAAGAAGCTTGTCCAAAATAGAGATTCTGGCTCCAGTCCCAGATCTACTGAATTAAAATCTCCAAAGTTAAGAGACATTAGGCTAAACTAGTTATCTTCATCACTTCTTCTAAGGGCAATTTTTCCTTAGGAAAAGTCCCTCTGTCACAGACTTTTAGAAAGGAAAAAAGCAAGATATTGTATGAGCTGAAATAGAATATAATTCTTTCCTTCACAGTAAACAACTTACTTGGGCACAACTACCTTCACTGCCTACCTTTGAAAGAAAAAGCTACTGCTGACTTAGTTACTTAGTATGTTTGCCTTTTGAGGGCTTGGAAAAGAGGAAAATAAAAAGCCAAAGGGAGTTACAAGCTCATCCCTTTGCACTTCGGATAGCTATTTCTGAGGTGTGCTGGGTCCCTGGAGATTACAAATCAGAGGTTGTTTTATGTCCAAATTGACCCAAAGTCTTAAAGCTTATGGAAAAACTTCCAGGGTGGATATGGGGTGCTTTATTTTTTAAAAAAACTTTTTATTTTACATTGGAGTACAGCTAATTAACAACGTAGTTGTAGACAGCAAAGGGACCTAGCCACACGCAGACATGTATCCATTCTCTCCCAAACTGAATATGGGTTGCTCTAGAAAGGAGGCTTTACTTAAATTTAGGAGAATGGAAAGCAGGATGGGATTAAGTAGTATGTGTTGAGGTTATGGATTAGTGATTACTAATTATTTTCTTTAAAAGTGTTTTAGGATGATTCAATTTTTACCTTTTAAGTTTAGCTGTTTCAACAAAATGTACTATTTTTATTAAAAAAAAAATTGGAAAAGGAAGTGATATGTGGAAAAGCGTGACCTAGAAAACTTAAAGGTCATCTGGGCCAACCATCTTTCCGAGTTGCCGGCCTTAGAGAAACCTGGTTATTTGGATCATGTGGCATAAATAAGCCCCCCTTGCCCTTTTAATGACCCCTAGAATATTATAGGCAGAATACCTAGGAGGAAATAACTGCTTCCTGAGTAGTAGACTTGTCTGTACACCTGAAAGACTTCCTTGAAAATCTTATCCATTTTGTTCCTCAAAAAAAAAAAAAAAAAAAAAAAACACACCGAGGCAAAATGCATGAACCAGAAAACCCAAATTATTCACCAGGCTCAAGTGGAGGATTTTAAATAGCAAAAGGAAGTAAAGCCCATCTCTGTGATGTCAAGCTCTATTTTGGTAGATAGCAAAATAGTTGAATTATAAGTCCCTCAAAGTTAAAATATTAACCAGACCCTTAGCTCTAAGATGTGTTGCCAGGCATCTGTATGGAATATAACTATGTAATCAGACTGTATTGTACTTCTCCACACAAAGAGAACCAAAGCTACTGCTTCTAAAGATTAGCAAACTTTCAGTAGACTGACAGAAGACAGTACAGAGGAAATGGCTGGGGGTGGAGGAGATGTACGAGAGAGGATGAAAGGAACAGCACTCATACTATCCAAATTAGAGCCAGGATGTTTATGCTCAAATCTTGTCTTGGCTCTGTGTCGAGGGGACTGAATAATGGGGACATGGGAAAGTGTATCTCTGAGATCCCTAAATTAGGCACAAAATATACCAAATTCCTCTTATGAATGCCTCTTATTTGCAGCGGTCTCTGCACGTGTTTGAATATTGATTAGAATCCAAAGCCAGCAATGCTAATTATCCCTACCTTCTTGTTGTTGCTGGTATCCCTTCTGAAGCTGGTCTTTCATTCTGTTGTTTAGAAGTCACATGCCTCCACAAGACTGTAAACTTATGAGGAGTGTTTTTATTTATCTTTCATTTGTTCAAACAGCATATATTTATTGTGCAGCTCTTTCATGCTGGGCGCTGTGCCAGGCACATAAGGGTATAGTTTTTCACAAGATAGACAGTCCCTGTCCTCATAGAGCTTTCGCCTCCCTTAGCTTCTTACACATAGTTGGCTTTGCTTGTCAAGTGATGTGGACATTAGGTTAACAAAAATCACTAAATTAACACCATTTAAGATAGCATTTGGCATCCCACTCCAGTACTCTTGCCTGGAAAATCCCATGGATGGAGGAGCCCGGTAAGCTGCAGTCCATGGGGTCGCAAAGAGTCGGACATGACTGAGCGACTTCCCTTTCACTTTTCACTTTCATGCACTGGAGAAGGAAATGGCAACCCACTCCAGTGTTCTTGCCTGGAGAGTCCCAGGGACGGGGAAGCCTGGTGGGCTGCCGTCTATGGGGTCGCACAGAGTCGGACATGACTGAAGTGACTTAGCAGCAAGATAGCATTAAAACATTTCAGGTTCCAGTGTCTCTAATAAATATCTGGCTATTATTAGGACAGACTGAGTAATATTGACATCAGTGGAGTTTAGACTCAAGACTATAATTAGAAAAGTTAAAAAATGTTACTTTTCTTTCTGAAAGAGAATATCTAATTACGGTTTTTCTTTGGTAATTAAAAAAGTTTGATGCATAATTTGCAAAGTACTGGCAAAGGAAAAGAACAACTATTTGTATTTCATCATTGCTCTCTTTAGAACATTTAAGAGGCAGCAGCAGCAACTGCCACAGGTGAAAACAATTACTGTCCTGGGCCTGAATAAAGAAAATTTTGTTGCTTTCCATTGACCTGGCTTTCTTTACAGGTGTCACACACAAGAAGAATAAGACTTTAATAGGAGTTTTAATAGTTTGGGAATTCGGAAACTTAAGAACCTCTGTATAGAGCTTGGGAGCTACGGGTGGAATTTGCCTGGAGCATTGTTAAATTTTGTGACTTGGGTTCTCTGAGGATTCTTCTGCCGACTTCTCTTGTTTGTGGGCAGAACCACCCTAATTTGAAATTGGAGAAGCTTGGAGAAGGCTCTGTCCGCCCAGATAGCCTCAGTCTCCTGAAGAGTTCACGCATGGCAGTGAACTAGAGTGGAAACTCACTGTAAGATTTTGAGTTTGGAGTTTTGATTTGCCTGATTTCATGTTGTATCCTGTGTTTTCCAGTAGAAAAATGAAAAATCTTGGGTTTTCCTAATGTAGAACCAATTCACTTTACCAAACACTGACATATTTTTCACACATGGACAACTGAGTCACACTGTATATAAGGCTTTCTGCTGGAAAGACCAAACATACTCTGGTATCAATTTTATTGAGATAAAGCATAAATACTATTAGCTCATGTTAATATGTTTTTTTAAGCAAAGGAACAACAGACTATCAGTTTGGTGCTTCTATTTTTTCTATTCCATCAAGAACAAGTTATTTCCAATTTGCATCTTAAACTCCCCGTTATTTTTTATGCATGCTCTACAGCTGAGTAAAGACTTTTTTTTGGGATTTGTGACAATTCTCTTGGCTTGGACTTTGAAGCATGTCTTGATCTTAGAGACTGTTTATGGTCATTCATACACATTTGTTCCTTCAAAATGTAACTAGGCTTGTGAGAGTCAATTTTGTGCATTTCAACATTAAGTTCTATTTATTGTGATTTATGGGATGAGGAATTGGGTTACATGGCTTCCTAACATCCCACTAAGTATGTATAGCTTTTGATTTTAAGTGATTTACATTATTCTTTTCCAATTGGAACTGTCATACTGCATTAACAATTTCTTTTAGAATTCCACTAATAAATCACGGATTTTCACTGCTAGTATTCCATTGCTTATTCCTAATGACACCCCTTTCTAGTTGGTTTTGCAAGCTCATGGAGTATTTAAGAACAAATTCTCAGAATGCCCTTAGAACATTCGGTTCAGACCAGATGCCTTGGAACTATAGCGCTTTCAGAGTTCTTCCGCCACTCCCGCAATACCGAATGTAGCTTCCTTTAGTGTCTTTTAGGGTTTTCCAGGGCTCCCCTGGCCTCGGGCTGGGAGAGCGGAAAGAGCTCATCGGTTAGTTTGAAGGCAGGCAGGCTGTACAGGCAGCTTTTCCCAGACTCTCCCAGCTCCGGTTTTTCATGCATACCAGCAGAGCCGCTTTTTTCCTCCAGTGATTGAAACCATCTGGACTGCAGGGGCGTCACGTGTGTATGAGAAAATGACATAAAGTTTCAGACCCTCTTGTGTTTTGCTCCAGACCCAGACAGTTCTTGGTCGGATGGTCCGAGGTGAGGGCCGGTCCAGTTTAAGGACCAACTCCTCATCCTGTTCTCCACCCCCATCTTCCCATCCCCAGCGCCCTCCCTCCCCAGCTTTGCGCACTCTCAGCGCGGTTTTCTTGTTCCCTCCAGAGCCTCCGAGCATACCCCTCCGCCGGGCTCCAGCAGCCCACCCTCCCTGTCTCGGGTGGAGGCACACCTCCTCCACGCCCCCTCCACTCAAATCTGTGCTCCCTCCCTTCTCTCTCGCTTCAGCCCGGCCGCAGCCCCGGGCGCGGATGCCCGCCCGACGACCGCCCTCTCTCCCCGAGCGGCTCCTCCTCCGGGCTGCGCGGCTGCAGGCAAGCCCCCATCCTTGCGAGCACCCAGCCCGGCTCGGGGGCTCAGAGGTAAGTGCGTCCCGGCCGCCGCCCAGGCTTTCCCTGCCCGTCTTCCCTCCAGGAGGTTGCTTGCTGGCCTCAGTGCCCTTGCTCCAGGCCGGGTGGCGGGCAGGAGGGGCGCCGGTTCCGGCTCTGCCGCGCCCTGCCCTGCGGTTGCAGTCTGAGCCCTTTCCCCGCTATTCACCACTCTGCCCCGGAGGTGTTCCAGTTCGGTGAGTATTAGCGATCCCGGGCCTCTGAAGGCGCAGAGGAGCGGGGTTGGTGGGGGCTGCCCTCCGGGCGGTCCTGGCAAACCTTGCTTCCCGGCTCCGCTGGGGCGCGCAGTTGGGGGTGGGGAACTTGGAGCCGAGGGTCTAGGGAAGCGCAGAGCTGGTGTGCGAGGAGGAGCCCGAGTTCTGGGCGGTCCTGGTAGTGGGCTGTGTGCGAGCCCCTTGATGCGCCCTAGCTGCTCCGCCGCTCTTACCTGCAGCTGTGGTAGTTTGTGTGCAGGCTTCTTCCAGAACACACACACGCACGCACACACACGGAACTCAAACAAAGGAAAATTAATTTTGCTATCACTTTATGATTACCTTTATTTTTTTTTTTTTGCTGTTCTTTTGAATTGCACTGAGTGTTGAAACTGCATTTTTAAGTGACCCAAGACCAAAGGAACACACTTTAGCCAACGTTTATGCTCCCTGATTAAAGAATTTCGTAGTTTGTAGAAAGTTTTCAAGTTTTATAAAGAGAGATTATTGCGTTTTCCTGTGGTCTTTATGAGAATGTGGTTTACTTGTGTGAAACAGCTTCACTAAGTAAGAGAATTTCGCTTAATGCTGCCTCAGTCCACCTCTTGCTTTATCCTGATGAGGTTGTCTTCTGTTTGGATGGCCGGGTCTTGGGAATGGTGAAGGGGTCATTATTCCTTCTACAGGGCTGTTTTGAGCTAGTGCTTTTGTTCAAGTTCCTCAGTTGGCCATCTTAGGATAGGGCCACCAAGTTAAAACCCCAGTAACCGTATTACTGTTTTTCTTTTTTTCCTCCCAGGTAATATTTTCAGAGGGTGAATCCCTTTGTTGATGAGGTTGTTCAGAAATAGGAGTTTCTAAGGGATCAGAAATAGTCTAATTTCAGAAAGCTAATCAAAGATAGAGACCAGATTGCTCAGTCTGTCTCCCATGGTGAATTAGGGACAGCACAAAGCAAGAGCTAAAAGGAACCTATTGAATGCATGGAGTGAATTAAAGCTTCTTGGACTCTGCCGGCTTGTCTGAGGGTTCCCTTGTGACTACATAGATTAAGGCTTAATTTTCATTTACCCAATAAATATTACCCTTGGAAAAACTCCCCAAGATATGTGGGAGATTTTCTCAAGCGTATATGGAAAGTGGTATTATCCCCTAACTGGGCCAGAAGGGCTCCCATCATTGGTAGACAACCCCAAGGCAACTGTTTCTTCGAAGTATTTTTTCTTGACCACTAAAATTGTTATTGGCTTGATGACTGATTAAAAACTTTGCTTTTGGGTTTGTCGACTTGTTGGGAAAAGAGAAGCAACATAGAAGAATGAAAAGTTTAGATCCATTGGCCTAAAATATAAGAAGCTCAGAGGAGAAAATGATCACGAGCCAGGGTAACTTTATAGAAAAGATTTCAGTTAGGCATTGAAGCAAAGCATGGTTCTAAAATCAGTGGAAAGTTGCGGGGGAGAATTTTCAAGAGAGAAGAGAGTAGACCTTTTGGATTGGAGCTAGGGAGAGAAGTGATGCTTAGTGAGCATCATCTCCTCTATGCCATTTGCCATGTTCTGTCTTCCACCCTCTAGGGCTATGGCGTAGGTACTGCTCTTCTTGTTTTAAAGAGAAGTGACCACCCAGATAAGTAACCTGTTGAGGACCGCACAAGTGGTAAATGGTGGAGCTGGAATTCCTGCTCCCTGTGGTCTGACTCTAAAGGCTGTCCTTCCCGAGGAACAGTGGCAGGTTCAGCTGGAGCAGAACGGTCAGCTTGAATTCTGGCTTAGGAGCTGGGACTTCATCCTATTACTCTGTCTGGCTTTTAAAGATTTTTGAGAAAGGAAATGATGGGTAAAAGCAGTGTTTTTAGAAGATTATTATGACATCTGTGTATAGGAATGTAACATGGTTATCTTAGGTAACCTGCAAGATGTAGTTCTTAATCAGCAGCCTAAAGAGAGTGAGTGTGGTCAGGATATTTCGGTATGTAAATTCCCGCCCCATTCCCTCTACCCTTTGATGGCTTGTTCACTGGGTGAGAACCGTTTGCACAGACCACAGGGCTGCCAGGGATCAGAGAAGCGCTGGATCCGAGCAGGTGAGCGTTGGCATGGAATGTGTATGTGGAGCTCCACGACTGCTGGTTTGTCCTTTATGTTCCCACGTGGTTCACAGTGCTCTGGTGGAAAGGTCTTCCTTTCCTGGCTACCCTGGGGTATAGATCAATGTTGTAATTTGTTTGAGAGCCTAAATGGCAAAGTTGAACCCCCATACTAGGGCTTCTGCCCTAAAATGTTGTTTAAGTTGAGATGCCCTTTCCTTTCAACATTCCCTTGCTTCTTAAAAATGCCAAAATTTAAAACTTGGCACCAGCAAGGTGAAAATGAATTGAAATTACCTTTCTTATTAATAAGACCAGTTAAGAAAAAAATGTAGATTTATTTCACTTTTTTGTTATGGAGGAGCAATAGGTTGCATTTGGATAGTTACTGTGTAGGAATTTAGAAGGGATTGGAAAGCCAGGATTTTGAGATGTGCAAAGCTCTTTCTACTCTGCCACATTTCCTACCAGTTAACTGTGTTGTTCACTTGTCCAGCTCGGGAGCTTGCAGGGCCATCCTCTACCCAAGTTTATAGCCAGGCCCTTTGATTCTCTGCAGATAACGGGCACAGGAAGGGCAGCAGTGGGTGGAGCAATTTTGCTAGAATTGTCTCCCACTTTGAATGCAATCTCAATTTCTTACTCTTCCTTGTCAACCTCTAGGCCTTTGCTCTGAATGTGTCAGCACTTTGAAGACTTGGTTTTTAGGCCAAGGGAGATCAGGTAACAGGCAATAAGACAGAAAAGGGCAGCTGACAGAAAAATTGCTTGTCAACTGGAGAAGTTTTGTTTTATTAATAAACTCATGTTAGAGTCAACCATGTTTTTTTGTAAAATAAAAAGATGCAAAATGGGCTTCCCTGGTGGTTCAGGGGTGAAGAATCTACCTGCAGATGTAGGAGATATGGGTTCGATCCTTGATCTGGAAAGATCCCATGTGCCACAGAGCAACTCAGCCTGTGCATCACAACTGCTGAGCCTGTGCTCTAGAGCCCGGGAGTCACAGCTGCTAAAGGCCACACTCACTAGAGCCTGTGCTCCACAAGAGAGGCCACCACAATGAGAGGCCCGTGTATTGCAAGTAGAGAGTATTCCCTACTCACTGCAACTAGAGAAAAGCCCTCACAGCAATGAAGACCCAGTACAGCAAAAATTTTTTAAAAAGTTGCAAAACTAAAATTTCATCTCAGTTCTCCAAATTCATTTTTACCTTTAAGAGCCTCTACCTGGAGAGCTTTCCCTATTGAATGAGGCTTTGGTTTGTGAAATTCTCACCAGCAGCGCTAAATGTGTCTTAGGATGTGACTTAGTTTGGGTTTGGACCTCCGAGGAATTTGCCCTCTTGCAGTAGGGAATTTAGAGTCCAAAGATTTGGGGTAAGGTTCCAGCTTTGCTGTTTGTTCAGAAGTGTCTGGAATTTGATGTTTCTTAGCTCAGTTTATCTAGTTCTTCTAGATCAGAGTAATCTCCCAGGATGAACCCATAGTTCATGCCCTGAACTATGGGTCCTTGGCTCCTTCTCCCATTTCATATCATGTTATCACTTGAAAGCCATTTTGTTTTATCTGTGGCCTGTGGTTATAGATGAGAAGGGAAAACTATCTAGGATTTTTCTCCAGAGAATGGCAGATCTTTTGGTATGGATTTCTGTGAGAATGCTCTTGAGGTTAGTTTGGAGAGTCGGGGGTGGTCTCAAAAAGAGACTTTGGCAGTGCTCTTGTTTAAATGTCAGAGATGTTTTGGTTGCATTTTTGGCTCATTGCTTACACAGTTGTTAGTGTTTTTATATTTGGTAAGCATCTATCGTTTTTATAATTTATTAAAGGAATGATTTACATTTTCCAAGATAGCTAAAAGCTTAGATAAAGAAGACTAGAATATTCTTTTGATAGACAGATGTAATCTCCTAGAATAGTAGAACCATTTGACTATTTTAACCCACTCCAACTCCACCTCCAATTATCCTTAAATCTCTACCTCCAGATATTCTTAAATCTTTCTCAAGAGATTTGCCCTTTCTCAAGAGACTTCACAGTCTCTCCAGGAAATGTTTCCTGAGCTTTCCAGACTGATGATCACAGATTATCTCTTTGTAGTTAGCCTGAGCTTTTTTTTTTTCTCTTAGTGTTTCTTGCTTTTACTCTTTTGTCATGCCTCTTATTGCACAATTGTTCACAGAGTGGGCATATTGTTTTTCTTGGACCCTAATGTCAGCTGCCAGAAATGTAGATTGCCCCTTCTGTACCCATCTTTTCATTCCCTTTCTCTGGCTAAACAAGCTGAGTTGCTTTCTAGACCTGTGCTTATACGTATTGTTTTGTGTGTTGTTTTATGCTGTAAGTTAGTATCAGATATGTTGGCAATTAGAGCTTTCAGATTGAAGGATGCTTTTTGGAAATAAAATGTGCTTTTTTCCTCCCTTATCAGCCTGAGTGGTTGTGGAACATATGTAAACACTGGAGAGGATCTTAAAAAAAAAAAAATTATCACCAAAAGAATTTTACCCAAGTCTTTTAAGGACTTAAAAGAATCCAGCCTTTGTAAGATTGTAGTAAAAGCAACAGACTAACCCAATTAAGGCCTTTCTAGAAGTGTGGGAATCATTTGTTCAAACCAGAATCTAGGACCCCTGAGTAAATATGATAGAAATAATCTGCTTAACCCTTTATAACAGCATAAGAAAGAAAACCTCTTTTAATGGGCCTCTTGTGATGAAGCGCCATAGTGATGAGGCATGCTGAGAGTCCTGGTTGTCAGTTTTCTGAAAACTGCTTTGAGTGGGCCAGTGTCACTGTTGGTGCCTTCCTTTGATATGAATTTGGGACCTTGGGTGTTAATTTGAATATAGTTTGAAGTTTGAATATAGAATATTTGTGAATTTTTTATCCCCTCTCCCTGTTTCTTGAAGGCTAGATTGGAGTATTTCCTTTCAATGGAAATTAAAAGGAATATTAAATGGAGTATTTCCTTCCTTTTAATGAAGGAGTCAATGTCCTAGGATATTTTGTCAGACACTAGTCTTCAGGAAGCATTATTCATCCACTCTGGTGTTCAACATTACTGAATATCTGCCATGGACATAGCACATTGGCTAGTGCTTTCAAACATCTCTTTGTTCTCCTTGCTTTTCTTCAGTAAACATGCTTGATACAAGGAGTTTGATGAATTGAGGAGTGGGTAAAGAAGTTAGATGGGAAGTAATTTTTGGATAACCTTGGTTGGAGTATTGTTATGGGCATCTGATCTAAATGCTGAGATTACTCCTGATGAAGAGTTTCAACATGTGAGCATGTATTTTCTAGTAAGTGAACAGGGTTCAGTCAGTTATTTTTGCTGCTAGTCATGTTAGGTTGTATTTACAGTTGCTGGGAGCTCCACTTAAATGTGGTAGCTCCTGTATTAGAAGGTACCCAGTGGGTTAGTAGCAAGGATCGCCTGGAGAAGTTTTTCCTAAAAGTCTGGTCTTGACACTTGAGCCAGGGATGGATGCTAGGTGCTTAGACCCAAGGGGCTTCTACACAACCAGAATGAGCCTAACACTGGGATCCAAAGGGAATAGAAGCTCCCCTGAAACTTTGTACCACTATAGGAGGGGGATCAAAGCTTTTTGCTTCTCAGTAAATGTTAGAATCTATACACACAGATCTCGGAATGAAGAAAACCAGCTTGCAAATGACTATATAGTGCTATATAGGCTTAGGAAGAGGATGGAAAAACAGGATTTAAGGTCAAAGTGTTCATTTGAGTCTTTAATGTCCAATTTATTGAAGATAAACCACTGTGTGGGTTTTATTTTGCTGTTTTTGTTTTTGTCTACATCTGTGTTTTGACAGATCACTGCCTTGAATTAGACTAGGATTTAGGGCCAAAGTGTTTGTACAGAAAGTGATAGCAGTCATGGGAGACGGCCAGAGGCAACTTTGTATCTTATTTTAGGTAGACCATTTTTAAAACCCCCATAACCGGCCCAGCAGTCCAAATTAGTTAGCAGTAGCTTTGCTGAAAGGTATTGGTAAAATAACATCTAGCAGCCTTTTGTCTGTTCCAGGTTTAGATATGAGTGAGAAAGCCAATTTGGGAGCAATTTCATGTGCTCCGCTCTGCCCACATTCAAGTCGCCTACGTGGTTCCCATATCCTTGTCACTGGTACTGGTCCCTGGGGGGCCAGGGGCAGATCTCAGGATCTGAGGCTCAGACATGGTTGAAGCCACATGGACAGCTGGTCTTGTTGGGTCAGCCTTATTTTCTGTGGTTATCATCAGGGCTGAGGGTTTGGGGAGGAAGGTGGGTGGGACAGGGAAGACAAACAGAAGGGCATGTAGTTCCTTGGAAACTAAGCAAAGCAATAACCTCTTAGGACTTCTTTTCCCCCTCACTGACTTGTACTTTTGTTCTGTTGGAAACTCTTGTCACTTGAGGTCATTCTGTGAATACTCACAGTCGCTGGCTGAGAGCACTGTGACGCCTACACAGCGGTGGGAGGAGCCCTCCTAGATGGTTCTCTGAATGTGTGTTTGGTCCATTTTCTTTCCCTCTTTTTCACCTAAGTTTTGATGCTTTTTTTTTGGGGGGTTTGTTTTTAAGGAATAAAATTTGGCTTCAATGTCCAGGGTTGTTTTTTTGTTTTTTGTTTTTTTTTTTGGCTTATGGAGACTAAGGGCTGGGGGCCAGAGTGTGACATGTTGCCGGATAGGAAAGGCTTTTACACCTAGACAAATCTCCAGGAAAGAAGAGACAGAAAAGTTTCCACATAGAGCACAAGGATTGGAAGTCAGAGAGGAAAATGGCCTGGCAGGTGCTTTGGCCATTGTGAATATCGCAGCTAAGGTGGGCCTGATGGTTGGATGATGGGATAGTGCTAAAGATATCATGTAATCCACATCATTCCTTGAAGATTTTTTTTTTCCTTGAGAGAAAGTATAGTTTGTTGACTTAAAAATTTTTAGTTTATGTGATGTGTCCACAAGTAAGTTTCCAATACCCTGGTATGTGTCTGACTCTATGCCAGGCATGGTAGTGGGTATATGAGTATGTGAAAAAAAAAAAAGAAACCAAACCAGTCCTGAACTTAGAACATATAACTGTTGCCTGAAGATCTCTATAAAGTATTAAATTATCAAGCTTTAAATTGTGAGTCACAAACAGGGGGTTTGTGGCCCTGGATGAGGCTTAGGACATGCAGGTTTATGGAAAACCCTTGGGTTGAATGGAGGACTTTGGAGATGTTGGAGAGCTGCAAGGGTCACTCCAGCCCCCTTTTCTTCTTTATCTGCCCTTTCCCCAGGTGACCCCCTGGCTTTAAAGCACTGGCGTTCATAGAATGTTTACTTTGTGCCAGACTCTGTTCCAAGGGCTTTACATGCATGAGTGTAATCTTCAGATAGCTTTGTGATGTAGGTACTGTCATCCTCACTTAAAGGTGTGGAAACTGAGGTCAGAGAGATGAACTTCCTTGAGATCACACAGTTCATAAACTGAAGAGTCAAGATGTGAGCTTAGTTGGAGGCTGGATGCCAAGCCCTTGACCAGTTCTGTTTAACCTTCTAACTGGTCCTGAACTCCTCTACCCCATCCCTTCTCCACATAGCAACCAAGCTATATGTTTGTCCCCTACTTTAGCCTTCATAAGGAATCCTGCCCATTACACTCAGAATTCACGCTTATAACCAAGTCCTTACGTGTTCTAGCCCCTAGCCCTCCCACCTACTCTGTGTCTTCTGTCTCAGAGCCTTTGCCCTGCAGCTGAGGTGCTCTTCTTGAATACTGCCAGTTTGTACTCTCACTTCATTCAGGTGATGGCTCAAACACGCCACCTCTGGGAGACATTCCCTGACCATACGAAGTAAGCTAATCTTAGTCTTTAATCTGTGCTTTGTTTTTATCCCTAAAATTGCATTACGTATCTGTATGTTTTTCCTGTCTGCTTTTACAAAAATAAACAAATGCCATGAGGTTAGGGAGTTGGTCCATCTGTTTACTGGTATCTTTATTTTTCAAAACAGGACATGGAAAGTTTTCTATAAATATTTGTTAAATGAATAAATGGTGTCATATGCATTTGATGTGCGTGTTTAACATAACTTTACTTGGATAAAAAGTGAAGCAGAAAGGGGTATACAGGTGATATACACAGGTCCGGGTCTTACTTGGGAAATGTGGCATGCTGCAGTCCATAGGGTCACAAAGGGTTGGACATGACTGAGTGACTGAACTGACTGGGTCTTACTTGGCTTTATATTTATTGCCAAAGATTTGCCATAATACCTGGCCAAAAAAATGCTCAGAAAATGTTAGCTGAATGAATGCACTGTTTGATTTGTTTTGAATTCCAGACATAGGAGTTCAGTGAAGGGAGAGAATAGTGTGGTCTGGAGTGCTTTAGGACTTACAGACTTTTGAAGAAGAGATGGATTTGGTTGGTCATATAGGAATCAGAGTAATTTTTCTTAAACTAGGAGGATTGTTCGGATGATCTGGTTCAATCTTTCTGTTTTTAGATAGAGAAACTGAGCCTACAGAGGCAAAGGACGTGTCCAAAGGTACACAGCTAGTGTATGCCAAAAATGTCTGGAATCCAGATATTTCGATTGTTAGGTCAATTCTCTTTCCCTTACACAGTGATTTTGGCTTGTGTGGGACAGAAATTAGGATGGAATTTAGGCCTAATTGAATCAACAGGTTTGTATAAGAGACTCATGGGAGGAGATACGATGAGCGGAATAAGGTGAAGACCAGATCCTGGAGGATCTTGAACATTATCTTGAAGACTTTAAATTCAGAATGACAGGGAAGCATACGAAGTGCTTTAAGTCTTGTTCTGTCTTTTCTCTCCAATGAAGGTGGTGTAGGTGTCTCGGTATGGAGAATAGATTGGAGTTGAGGAAGGAAGTGGAACCTTGAGGAGTTTGGAGGCCCTTGTTCATGTGTTAGTGCAGTTAGGGGTCTAGTTGCATTTTGGTTTGCTTTTAGAAATTTGTAGGGGGTTTTGAAGATGACACTCAATTCTTTGGTAAGATGCGTGTACCCAGAGTTCTTAGAAAGAGCATGGGAGTAAAAAGCCTGGAGAACTGGCCTTTTACCTTAATTCTATATATGATTGTAAATGACATTTTAGGATCTAAGTGATGATTCCTCTTCAGGCAGCCGAGCCTGGAAAGTGGAGGTAGAAGTTAACACTATACTAGTGTGAAAATAGTAATGGAAGGAGGGGGAAGGGAAGAAGGAGCAGATGGACAGTGAATGGGATCAGCTTCCAAGGAGGGCCTGGACACCTCTGTCAGAGGAGCTATGTTGTGGCTAGGGAGTCAGGCCTCCAGGGACCGCAGCCTCACACTGTCGTTTTAGGACTCAAGAGGCCAGTGGAAGTAAGATCTGCCTGCTGGACCCACAAATGCTTTGGTGAATGGGTTGTGCTAAAGCCCGGGCCCATACATGTATCCACGTAGATTTTCAGCCAGGGCTGATGAGAATAGATTGATACAGTCCTTACCAGGCCAGTGAATTGGCACAGGGTATGATACTTTAAAAGTTTTTTCCATCCTCAGGAATCTTTTTCCATCTTTAAGGAAAAACTTTAAAAGTCAGCAAGAAAGTGAGAACACAGACCTTCAGATAATATCTCATACTGGATCTGAGAGTTTGGGTTGCAGAAAACAATCTGGTCCTAGAGTATTCAACAATTACTTACTGAGCAGGACCTGTTAAATACCAGATGCTATGCTAAGTGTTGGAGCTTTAATCTTCTGATCATATTGCATCAAATGTTGTTGATACAGAATATTAACATTTGGTTCTATTTTACATTAAGTTCTTTAAGCCCCATGGGAACTCTCCAGGCAAGAATACTGGAGTGGGTTGCCATGCCCACCTCCAGGGGATCTTAAACCCAGTTCTTCTGCATTGCGGGTGGATTCTTTGCCGTCTGAGCCACCAGGGAAACCCCAAAAGTTATATAGCTCGGTCCATAAGCCCTCAGTTAGTTCAGACTACTCACTTGAGCTTGCATTCATTTGTTAGATGTATACTGTGTAATAGGCAATATACTGTATGCTGAGGCAGTTTTGAAGAAAAATAAGAATTGGTAAGGGTCCTCAACTGGTTGACTGGAATTTGTTGGGTAGATCTGGCAGCTTCCAGTTTGCTGGTATTGCTGGCCGAGAGGAGAGTGCTCTCAGCAGCAGTGTACCCCTTCACTTGTTCTGCCCCCACTGGGCCCTCCCCTCTCTCCCTGACCTCTGTGCCTGGCCTGACTTTAAGTTTAACAGAAATGAAAATTAGCTTCTTTGCATGAAGTGTGGGAAGTTCCTTTGGGGCAGCACTTCCTGATGAAACTCTCTAAGTTTGAAGTCTTTCCAGAAGAATTTCTCCTGCTTGTGTTAAGCCCAGAGAAGAGCGTTCTCCATGGGGGCTTTTTCCCTTCCTCTGAAAGTTCCTTTGCCTGCAGTGTGGACACAGGGCACATGGCGTGTGTTGTTTCTCAGGCTCTTTACTTCTGCCTGCTTCCATGGCTCTTTGGGGATGTTGTTTTCTGAGAACGAATGACAAAAATGAGAGGGAGGCAATCATGCTAATTTTTCCCATCGTTTGGAAAAAGCAGCTGCTCAGAACAAAAGAAGACAGATGTAGAAGAGGAGTGTTTTTTTGTTTTTTAAGAGGAGTGTTTTATTGAGCCTTTGGATTACTATCCGGAGTGAAGTTGTTTTCCCCTCTTTTTCTTGGCATCTGGAGCCAGCTTGTATACTGTATGAGGTTTGCTCTGCTTTCTTCATGTCTGTGGACTTCTTTAATAGAAAACTACAAAATATGACATTACCTTCAACTTTAAATTGGTTCTTTAAAAAAATGTAATGTGTGCATTGTAGTACACTGTAAAAAATTAAGTTTCACTTTCCCAACACCCAGAGATCACCACTATTAATATCTTTGTGCACCCCCTTCTAGATCTTTCTCTATGCATATCTATGTACATGTTTGTATTCTTTGCTTTTTACCAAAGCAAGATCATACTAGACATACTATAATTCATTGTTTTATTTTTTTTATTATCTCCACTTTTCACGTTCTGTGGATTTGTATTTTAACTAACACCCAGTCCATGGTTCAGATGCCCCTGTTGACCCCCAGGTATCCTGTCATTTTTTTCCGTACTGACATTGAACCTGTAACCTCACATTGTATCTGGTTGTTATGTCCTTTAAGCTTCTTTGAATCTAACTGAGTCAGTCCTTTTGTATATTATCTTGTTGAAGAATTATCCTTAATAGGTTCCTGACTCTGACCTGCGTATCGCCAAGAGGCTTGCAAATATCTTGTTTAATTCTTGTGACAACACTAAGAAGCATGTTTTATTATTGCTTGTTTTTGCATACTCTCTTCCTGTGAGATGCTATTCCCCAGGGATTCGACTATTTCCTTTACGTCAGGGACTATATCACCTATATCTCAGTAGTCACCTTAAGAGCCTGAACTCTTGAGCCAAATGGTCTGGGTTCATATCCTTTTTCTACTGCTTATTGTATCTGGTCCTGGACAAGTCATTTAACTTCTTCATGCCTCAGTTTCCTCATCTGTAAAATGGGGTACTAATAGTGCCTACCTCATAAGATTTTTGTGAAGTTAGATGAGTTAATATATGTAAAGTATTCAGAACTACCTGACATATAGTTAGTGTATATAATTATTGCTTTTGGACAGCTGGGTGACCCACAAGCACCTCAGACTTTATGTTTTGAGAAATGGAGTATTTCCTGCCATATCAGTAAACAAGGATGTCACAGTCATCAGTGATTGCAGCCCTCCAAAGTGAGCTGGTAAGCCCTAAGGGCACTCAGGAAGGAGAAGATTGCCTGAGATTTAGCAGCTATCCCCTAGGGTGGGCCCCAGGTGAAAAACACAGGATTCTGGCCCAGGATAGCTGAAATGCATATGAAAGGAGTGATTTCAGTGAGCCCAGACTCTTGCATCCTCCCATACAAAGAAAAGTGCTAAATTCCTTAATTTGGGATTTCTGGTTTTCTTTAATTAACAATAATCTTTTGATGTTCAGACTATCTTCACTGTGTTGCAAAACGTCTGTCTACCCAGCTTCCCCCTCATCTCCTCAGAAGAGTTCTGTCAGGGTTCCTTGAAATGCTGTCTCCCCGTCTTGAAAGTCCTAAAAATTTCCACCAAATAAAACTGTTACTCTCAACTTCAAGGTTGTGACTGTTTTTTAAGCTGATATTTCAATACTTATCTCCAGAAAGCTGCGCTTTGTTCTGTTTTCACCAGCTCCTTCACAGAATTGTTTCTGATTTCTCCTCTCTCAGTAATCACACTCATAAAGTCTTGTCAGTCCATTTCCCAAAAGTCCTCCTTGCTCTCTTGCTGCCTCCAATCCATTTAAAGTCTTGACCATCTTTTTCCTGGAATGCAGTTTTAATGTTTCAGAATGCCTGCCCCTGGATGTTCTTCAGTCAATCTCCCAAGCTGCTCCCAGAGTGAGCTTTCTGAAATACAGGTCAATTACCATACTTCCTTGATAAAAACTCTTCCTTTTTCATGAGAAATAACGTACAGTAAAGTGCACAATGAATTTTAAGCCAGCTTTTTCACTCTCCTCTCTTATCCTCATTAAGAGGCTCTTTAGTTCCCCTTTACTTTCTGCCATTAGGGTGGTATCCTCTGCATATCTGAGGTTGTTGATATTTCTCCTGGCAATCTTGGTTCCAGCTTGTGATTCATCCAGCCCAGCATTTCACATGATGTACTCTGCATAAATGTTAAATTAACAGGGTGACATGGCTTGCTTCTTGGAAGTAAAGCTATGATAAACCTAGATAGTGTATTAAAAAGTGGGGACGTCACTTTGCCGACAGAGGTCTTTATAGTCAAGTTATGATTTTTCCAGTCTTGTACAGATTGGACCATAAAGAAGGCTGAGAGCTGAAGAACTGATGCTTTCAAATTGTGGTGCTGGAGAAGACTCTTGAGAATCACTGGACAGCAAGGAGATCAAACCAGTCAATCCTAAAGGAAATCATTTGGAAGGAATATTCATTGGAAGGACTTACGCTGAAGCTGCATTAATTTGGCCCCCTGATGTGAATAGCAAACTCACTGGAAAGGCCTTGATACTGGGAAAGATTGAAGGCAAAAGGAGAAGAGGGTGGCAGAGATGACATGGTTAGGTAGCATTACTGACTCAATGGACATGAATTTGAGCAAACTTGAGGAGATAGTCAAGGACAGGCGTTCTGTAGTTCATGGGGTTGCAAAGAGTCAGACATAACTTAGCCAACAACAACAACAAAAAGTGCACAAATATTAAGTGTGTAGCTTAATGATCTTTAACATTTGTGTTTGCCCAAGTAACTACTACTCAGATCAAGAACATTTTCAGGGAAGGTTGCTTTTTGTGTCTTCCCAGGAAGTATCTGCATCTTTAGCCCTAACCATTCTTCTGTGACCATTAAAAAAAATCTTTTCTATCTTCATGTAAGTGCATCACAAATGTTCTTTATTGAATCTTTTTTGACAGGATAATTCCAAACTCATTTCATGTGACATTAAAAAATCTTTGTCATCTAACTTTTACTTCAGGTCGTCCACACATGGCTTTCCCTTCCTGCCATGCTGAAATGGCCTGTGGTTTGCCAACACAGTCTCTTGTTGCCTTTCATTTTTGCACTTGATATTCTCCTGGTCTTCTGACTTAATTCTCTGGCAAAATCAATTCTTACAAATGTAGATATCCTTATTTACATTTTCCTAGGGTAGTAAAATGAGGCCCACCCAGGGTCTATTCCTCATACCAGTTTTGTACCTTACCAGTAGCAGTGGGCAGTGGAGAAGGCAATGGCACCCCACTGCAGTACTCTTGCCTGGAAAATCCCATGGACAGAGGAGCCTGGTAGGCTGCAGTCCATGGGGTCGCTAAGAGTCGGACACGACTGAGCAACTTCACTTTCACTTTTCACTTTCATGCATTGGAGAAGGAAATGGCAACCCACTCCAGTGTTCTTGCCTGGAGAATCCCAGGGACGGGGAAGCCTGGTGGGCTGCCGTCTATGGGGTCACACAGAGTTGGACACGACTGAAGTGACTTAGCAGCAGCAGCAGCAGCAGTGGGCAGACTGAGATTAGTGCTGCGGTCCGAGGGTTTTTTCCCCCTCTTGAGAGGAAGTTCTTTCAACTCCTTGGTTGAAGCCTTCAGCTTGTCACTTGTGAAAGGGTGACTCCAATTTTGGAATTAAAATTTGAGATCCTTGGGCCAATAAACAGTTTTTTTTCTTCTGGTTTGTGATTTGTTTATATGAAAAGCTTTTGCAGATTTTTGCAAATTAAGTCAAACAACACATTTACACAATAACCCTTGTTATACAGAATTCAACTGTGTAAAATTTTATGGTCCTGGAAAAAGTAGCGTGTAAGATCACTCTTCTGGCACATCTGGTACTGGGAATTCTTTTGCTTTCATGATGACAGGGCTTCTATTAATAGGGATCAAAATAGTACTATGAAATGAAACTGTATGTGGTCTTAAAAAAATTGATTACAGTTTTTTGTTGCTTGTTTGGAGCATTTGTTCAGCAAAGTGATGTACTAGAGACCTGATTCAGTTTTTGCTTAGAGCAGATTGAACAAATTCCAAAAGGGTTGATTCGACCCTCTACAGAAACATGAGGCCTTGAGATGAGCGGTTTTTCCACATTTTAATATTTTCCAGGATGACACTGAATGCCTTGCCCTTAGAGAACCCTGAGCCAGCTAATAATTCTTCTATGCTCTTGAGAAGGAGAAGTGGGAGATTTATACTATTAAATAGGTGCCCAGACCTTTCCAAAAGAGCCTGGAAAGGAATTGTGGAAGAGATGGAATGTAACTAGCAAGGCAAGATAGGGAAAGCCTCATGACTTTTGAGTTCTTGTGGGAAAAGATTGGACTTGTCTTCATTTTTTCCAATTCTCTGTTTTCAGAAAACTCTCTGTAAAGTCTTGCTCTCGGGGGATATTAAGAGGGAACGCTTCAAGGAAGAACTGAGTCAGTGCGAAGACCTACTCTGTGCCAGTCAGTGCTTGATATGTTCATAAATTCTGCTAATTGTCACAAAGACAAGGACATGATGATGCAGAGAAATTAAGGAACTTTCCCAGGGTCCCGAATCTGAACCCAGGTTCATTAGATGCCAAAGCCCTTTCCACTACACTGTGGTGCTTCTTTGTGCTGAAATCATGGAAAAAGCGATCTTCTGGACTGAATTAGGGAACTCATGGTATCCAGCTAACTGTTCTGAAAAACTCTGAGTATGTTTTATTTGGAGGTGTTTGGGGAGAGGAGTAATGCTGGTGAGGAGAGATGTGTTGAAGGGGAAGATACTAGGAGTTCTTCAGACTGTCTCTGATGCGATGGGATCTTGGGCTGTGCTGTGTGGCATCTCGTCCTTGCTGGTTGGAAAGAAATAGCTGCTGAATTCATTTGCAACCAGTTATCTTTGTGGAGGAAAATGGGAAAAGACTAGCATACTATAGCTTATCGAACTTCATAAAACATGTTTTTGTTTTGTTTTCATGAGGCCAACATAGAATTCCTGGATTTTAAGATTTTTTTCCCAGGAAAGGAGGCCAAAAATAAACAAAGCCCCCAAGTCTATCATCATCACGTCATATAAGAAGGGACATGTGAAATCCGGAATAATAAATAAATTTAAAAAAAACCAATAAAATAGGATAATAGAACAGCTCTTTGTAAGAAAGTGCCTTATAATAGTTTGTTAGATTTACACTATTTTGAGGGCTTTCCAGATGGTGCTGGTAGTCAAGGACCTGCCTGCCATTGCCGGAGACTTAAGAGACTTGATTCGATCCCTGGGTCAGGAAGATCCTCTGGAGAAGAGCATGGCGACCCACTCCAGTATTCTTGCCTGGAGAATTCCATGCACAGAGGAGCCTGGCAGGCTACAGTCCATAGGGTCACACAGAATCAGACACAACTGAAGCAACTTAGCACCTACACAAACTATTTTGAATCAAGAAAAAATGACAACATAAACGTTATTGATATGTTTGTCAGCCTGGAAGGTTTTATTTATAGCAACCTCAAGAGAAGCTTGACGGTCTAGCTTGTTTCACACTTTATCACAGTTACAGTTGATAGTGCATTTCAGTAGGCTTGTTGATGAAAATATCATCAACTGTCAATGGAATATTGAATATGGAACATTCTGGTGGATGGAGAGAAGGGGTAAGTCGTTAGGCTTTTAATCCAGTGGCCAGGCCAAGGAGAAGCAGAAGTCGTAGCTCTGGTGTCTGACCGGCGAGGGCTCCTGGAAGAGTGCTGCCAGCACCTGTCTGCTGTGGCTCACGTACCAGGTAGGGGACAGGGTGGCACAGGAGGAGCCTTGCTGCCCACTGTGGATCAGGTGTGAATTTGAGAGGGTTGCTGAACATGATAAAGACTTGCACCATGGCCTGGGCCAGTATTTAAGAGAACCACTCCTCTAAAGGAATAATCCTGTTTGGTTCTCCAAAATAATCTAAAGGCAGAGACACAGACAAAGGCCCATTGTTTTCTCCCAGGCAGCTGTTTATTGCATTGGTGCTAAGGAAGCGATGGGGAGCCCGCCGGCCTGCTGCCTAGGTGCTCAGACTTGGAAGTGCTTCTGCTGTTCCCTCTGGTTATTTTCTCCTTACTCTCTCCTGTGGGAACTTTGGGCAGACTGCATTTTTCCTTCAAGCAGTTAAGTCTTACCTTCTGCTTGGTCCCTGTGCCCCGGGGGTTGGGTGGGGTAGGGTAGGAGGTTTGTGAACTCTCTGAGTGCCTGGGAACTCAGAGGAAAAAAGCCTGAGCGCAGCCTGGGAATTCCCCAGTGGCCCTGGGCTGCCTCTCTCGTCTGAGGGAACACCTACCTTCTGCATTTCCAGGGCCATGCTGGGGAAGTGTGTGTTTTGGCCTCTCTGGAGAAGGGCACATTAGCTTCCCTTGGCCTGTTTACATTAGTTTGGTCCTTTCTGCCTTTGATTTCACATGAAGCCTTGGGTGGGGGATTTCCCTGCTTCCGTGGAGCTCACTCCTTCCTTTTGTCTGCCTTCTCAATTTTTCCTCCTGGAGAAGAGATGCCCTTGACTTAACTCCTTGTTTCATAGACTTTGCCTACTGAGTGAATCAGTTCATAATCAGGAAGCAATGCCTCTGACTCCTAAAATTCTCTTGTGCTGTATTCTGTGACAATCAGACCTGTTCTCATTTGCCCATCACTGCCTTAGTTGCCAGTACTGTCCTCTAAGAAAGGGAGTAATGGTCTTTCATACCCAGAGGCTCGGCTGCTTATTGGAGCTTGCTGAGCTAAAATGCAGTATTTCTTAGTTCTTTGGAATGTGTGTCTTGGCTGCTCAAATAGAATGTAAACCTGTTACGGGTAGGAGCTCCGGGTTCTTTCTCTTCTTCCAGCGGGGAGGGTAACCGCCAGTGACTCAATCTGCTGGTGAGATTCCTTCATCCTTGCTCCAGCGTCGTCCTGCCTGCTGAGCGTGCCGGCACAGCGTCTCTGAGGTGGACCCCCTCTCTGCTAGCACAGTGGCCCACAGGACTTCCCTGGTGGTCCAGGGGTAACGACTCACGCAGCCACTGCAGGGGCATAGGTTCAATCCCCGGTCCCCTGGCTGGAGAAGTTCCACATGCCTCACAGTGTGACTAATTAATAATAATAATAATAATAATAAATAGGATAATGGCTCATAGAAAGAGTCCAACACTGTTAGTCAGTCGTGTTTGACTCTTTGCGACCCCATGGACTGTAGCCCGCCAGGCTCCTGTCCGTGGAATTCTCCAGGCAAGAATACTGGAGTGGGTTGCCATTCCCATCTCCAGGGGATCTTCCCAACCCAGAGATTGAAAGCAGCCCTCCTGTATTGCAGGTGGATTCTTTGCTGACTGAGCCACCTGGGAAGCCCATGGCTGACAGAAGTGCTAGAGAAAACCTTTCTGCCCCAGGGGCAGTGGTAGAAAGCCTGAGTCAGGCCTTTATGGAATCTTCCCTTTTCGTTGTGTTCATTTGACACAGTCGAGTGATCCTATCTGCCCTTTAAAGCCTTTTCTTTGTTAGAGCTTCCTGGAAAGCTCACGTGCTGTTTCCTTGGGTAAAAATGTTCCCATTCCACAGCTTTCACACTCTCTGGAGAATTTCTCTTTTGGATAATCAGGCGGATTTCTTTTCTTTCTTTCTTTTTTAAACCAGTGGACCTAGTTTTGTATAGCGACTTCTTCAGTTTCTCCAGCCTTCCTTCAGCTGCTTGATCTTGGAAGAACCTTGCCTCGGTCCCTTGACCTCCTTTCCATGGTAGGAGCATCACCTACCTGTCCTCCCCTTGAGTTCTGAGGTGCCCCCAAGTCACTCCCCCAGATTCCTGTCCTTTTGACTCCATATTTTGATACATTTTCTTTTGACTTCCTTGTGGTCAGTTCTTAGATGACAGTCTATTTACACTTATGTTTAGAACCCTACTTTTAAATCTCAACATTAAAGAAAAATAATCTTTGCTCCTAGCTTGTCCTCCACTTAAGACTGCATTTTCCCTCCTTTGTCACCCATCTGCTGGCCGTTGCAGTGGTTTTCTCTTCAGCTTCCCTGTGTTCTGTGCCTACCTCACTCCCACAGTCTTCCCCTCCAGCACAGATCACAGAGGAAATATTTAGTTAGTCTCTGCCAAACATTCTGGCTGTGTTGTTTTGCTTAAGAGGACATGCAGATAAACTGTTTTGATTCTTGGTCTTGATGCTCGGGGGCAGATGTTCCTCCTATAACGGAGGTATTGTGGTCAGTTGGAAAGAGTGCTCGACTAGAGTTTGGATTATTGGATTCTAATCTCTGCTGTGCTACTAATTTGCGGTACAGACTTGCGCAAGCCACATTTCTATGTCTCAATTTTCTTTTGTCAAAAGGGACTTTATGATGAAGAAGACACAGAAATCTATGGCGATCGGGACCCAGAGAGTCATCCAAGGGGAGCTGGTAGAGTAGACAGGCTAGAAGCAGAGAACCATGACCGTGACTGTCATTAGTGGAACCAAGAGGAAACTCACGTCCAAACACAGATAAAATTAATACGTCTGGTTACATTGAAAAAGTATAAACTGTGCTAAAGAGGTGGTGGAAATTCCGTGACAAGGCTGACTTCAGGAGGCGACTGTCTTGGCCACTGCTGAGCCTGTTCTAGGTGCACACCTGTTTGCTGTCAACCTTGGGACGTGGGAGGCTTGGCCTTTGGCAAATTCATTCCAGAATTCTGCCTCCCACCTTCCACCTCCTTCATAAACCCAGACATATTTGAAACTCAGCCCAGATCTTCACCTGGCTTTGATTTCCCCATCATGTGGAGAATGGGCCTTGGAAGTTGTAGTTTCCAGAAACCTGAAATGTTTGCTAACATGTCCAACTTCTGCATTTGTTGATCACTCCTTCTGTGCGAGGCTGCGTTCCAGGTCTTGTGCCCTGAAGGTTTGGTTCCAGCAAGGAAAGCGGGGGATATTTGGGGAATCCTAACACCAGGAACTGGGAAATTAAAGTAGACTAAAGAGCTGAGAGATACCCCCTTGGTGGCGTGAGAGACAAGTCTTTGAAGAAGAACGAAGTGGTTTAACATCTGCCTGTGCAAAGCATAGCCCTCGTAGACTTACTCAAATAGGCAGGACTACATTTCTTCCTGATCGCTCCCTTCTGAAGTGACTCTGGGGGCTTACTCAGGTCTTGCCTCGTTTATACTTTTTCTTTCTGGTTAAAGATGTGTGTTGATTTTCTCCAACGCGGATTTGGTAGGCAGTCTCCAAAGTCTTTTGCTGCCCTGTGATCCTTTGTCAGGCATGGTCAGCAGAAAAGAAACTTTGGTGAAAGAGTGCAGAGGGATACCTGTTCCTGCAGGGTTAGTGATGAGGACCTGTACTCACTGTCACCACACCCAACTTCTGGAGGCTCTCCCGCTGCTGACAGTTGCTAGAGAAAGTAATGGAACCGAGACTAGTTCTGGGGAGAAGAGTTTCATGATTGACTCTGCATACTTTCAACTGGGACTTCTTTGTTATTCTGCACTACTTTAATTTATCTTAAGTCTCTGTGACATACACCACAGTGCTTTTCTTCCTCCCTCCCTCCCTTTCTTCTTTCTCTTTCTCTTTTATTTTGTACTCTGTAAGCTCTGACTCCATTCTCACCCTACATCAGCAATGAGCATGCCTTCTACTTTACTGGGACTCTTAGAGCTAGGTGACATGATACTCTGAGATAGTTCCTTTTCTTTCAAGAGCTGTTGCTGCTGCTAAGTTGCTTCAGTCCTGTCAGACTCTGTGCGACCTNAAAGAAAGCTAAGCGCCAAAGAACTGATGCTTTTGAACTGTGGTGCTGGAGAAGACTCTTGAGAGTCCCTTGGACTGCAAGGAGATCCAACCAGTCCATCCTTAAGGAGATCAGTCCTGGGTGTTCATTGGAAGGACTGATGCTGAAGCTGAAACTCCAATACTTTGGCCACCTGATGTGAAGAACTGACTCATTTGAAAATACCCTGATGCTGAGAAAGATTGAAGGCAGGAGGAGAAAGGGATGATAGAGGATGAGATGGTTGGATGGCATCACCAACTGAATGGACATGAGCTTGAGTAGTCTCTGGGAGTTGATGATGGACAGGGAGGCCTAGTGCACTGCAGTTCATGGGGTTGCAAAGAGTCAGACATGACTGAGTGACTGAACTGAACTGAATGAACCAGAAGTAGATGTTTTTCTGGAATTTTCTTGCTTTTTCTATGACCCAATGGATGTTGGCAATTTGATCTCTGGTTCCTCTGCATTTTATAAATCTAGGTTGAACATCTGGAAGTTCTCAGTTCACGTACTGCTGAAGTCTAGTTTGAAGGATTTTAAGCATAATCTTGGTATCATGTGAAATTAGTGCAATTGTACGGTAATTTGAATATTATTTGGCATTGTCTTTTTGGAATTGGGATGAAAACTGACCTTTTCCAGTCCTGTGGCCACTGCTGAGTTTTCCGAATTTCCAGCCTTTTACTTTTACCCTGTGAAGTGTGAAATTTGCTCAGTCGTGTCCAACTCTTTGCAACCCCACGAACTATACAGTCCATGGAATTCTCTAGACCAGAATACTGGAGTGGGTAGCCTTTTCCTGCTCTAGGGGATCTTCCCACCCCAGGGATGGAACCCAGGTCTTCTGCATGGCAGGTGGATTCTTTACCAGCTGAGCTGCAAGGGAAGACCCTATCTGAGTCTTTGTTATAGTTAAAGTAGGATTCTTTCTTGTAGACAGTGTGAGTTGGGGTTTTGCTTCCTGCTCGGTCAGCTAACTTCCCCTTTAATGAGCTGTGCAGGCCAGGCATGTCTTTTGTTTAGGTGCACATCCATAATCTTGTCATTTGTTTGGTTTGTTCCATCTGTTTTTTGCTTCCGTTTCCCTCTCTGTCTTCAAAAGTTGAATTAAAAAAAAAAATCTGTTTTATCACACAGCTTTTAACTTATTGAAATCTGCTGTATGACAAATTTCACTGATTGTCACTGGTTTTGAACCCGATTGACAGTGTATAAAGATGCAGCTGATTAGTTTGCAAAAGTAACTGATTTACATCAGGGAAAATAGAACTTTATCTGAATTTCAGTCAAAGATATTAGTGATTAGAGAGCAAAACTGTGAGTATGATGTGTAAGAACAGGCAGTGCTACCTTNGTATATAAAGATGCAGCTGATTAGTTTGCAAAAGTAACTGATTTACATCAGGGAAAATAGAAATTTATCTGAATTTCAGTCAAAGATATTAGTGATTAGAGAGCAAAACTGTGAGTGTGATGTGTAAGAACAGGCAGTGCTACCTTTATTCTATTTGACTCCACCTACTTTTTGGCATCACCGACTCGATGGGCATGAGCTTGAACAAGCTCTGGGAGCTGCTGATGGACAGGGAAGCCTGGCGTGCTCCCATGGGGTCACAAGAGTGGAACAGGACTGAGCGACTGAACTGAACTTTTTGGCATATTTTTATCCAATAGGTGGCGCTACTGGTAAAGAACCTGCCTGCCTGCCAAGGCAGGAAATGGAAGGGAAGCGGGTTCCATTCCTGGGGAGGGAGACCCCCAACAGCAGGGCATGGCCACCCACTCCAGTGCTCTTGGCTGGAGAGCAGCTTGGACAGAGGAGCCTGGAGAGCTGTGGTCCGTGGTGTCGGGAAGAGTCGGACACCACTGAAGCGACTCAGCACAGCACAAGCTCATGCACTTTTTGGGATATTTTTCTCCACTAATACCACTGTTTCTAAGTGTTGAATTAAACACCACCATCTCACTAAGTAATAAAGAAAAAAATTTGACAATAGATAACATATAGTGCTTCATTTCAAAATATATAATTGTTTAGTGTGAGCAAAAGTCATGCCAAGTAAATAAAACCAAATATTTTAAACATATGTGCTTTTTGTCTTTTAAAATTTATATTATATTTTAATTTATAATACAGTATATGAGCACAGTGTGTAACTTCTGAAGGGGCATAAGTTATTACACGTGCATTTATAAACTTATTTTGCCAATAAAGAACTTTACAATGAACAAATTTTCAAACTCCCTGGACTAGAGGACTTTGAGATCACCAAGAGTTAAGCTAAATATTTTTAAAAGGAGATACAGAAGAAAAGCCAACTGATGTCTCAATCTAGTTGTTCTGCATCTTAGTCTGTTTGTGCTGCTATAACAAAATACCAGGGACTAGGTGGCTTATGAACATCAGATGTTTATTTCCCACCAAGGTTGGGAGTCCATGAACAAGGTACCAGGTAATCTCTACACCTAGATACAATGTCTGGCTGGCTGACCAAAAAAACCAAAAAACAAAAAACAAACTTGTTATAAAATTTAAGAAGTCTTTTAAAATGGAGATAATTTCTTAAAAAGCCATTTGTGTCTTCAGAGTCACATGTGGGGGTTTCTTCAGTGCATATGAAAATATGTAGTGATGGTGAGAAAGATTGGGAAGGATTGAAGGCGGGAGGAGAAGGGGGGATGAGACGGCTGGATGGCATCACTGACTCGACAGACATGAGTTTGAGGAAGCTCCAGGAGTTGGTGATGGACAGGGAGGCCTGTCGTGCCGCAGTCCACGGGGTCGCCAAGAGTCGGACACGACTGAGCGACTGAAGGGAACTGAACTGATGGCGATGGTGGTTAATGGATAGTAATAGGCGGTAATAGTAGTTAAGCACGAGTAAGTGAATCCAGTTGCAGTTGTGGTTTTTTTTTTTTTTTAGTAGCAGCCTCTGCACTTTAATGACGAACCACGCACGNTTCTCCAGGCAAGAATACTGGAGTGGGTTGCCATTCCCATCTCCAGGGGATCTTCCCAACCCAGAGACTGAAAGCAGCCCTACTGTATTGCAGGTGGATTCTTTGCTGACTGAGCCACCTGGGAAGCCCATGGCTGACAGAAGTGCTAGAGAAAACCTTTCTGCCCCAGGGGCAGTGGTAGAAAGCCTGAGTCAGGCCTTTATGGAATCTTCCCTTTTCGTTGTGTTCATTTGACACAGTCGAGTGATCCTATCTGCCCTTTAAAGCCTTTTCTTTGTTAGAGCTTCCTGGAAAGCTCACGTGCTGTTTCCTTGGGTAAAAATGTTCCAATTCCACAGCTTTCACACTCTCTGGAGAATTTCTCTTTTGGATAATCAGGTGGATTTCTTTTCTTTCTTTCTTTTTTAAACCAGTGGACCTAGTTTTGTATAGCGACTTCTTCAGTTTCTCCAGCCTTCCTTCAGCTGCTTGATCTTGGAAGAACCTTGCCTCGGTCCCTTGACCTCCTTTCCATGGTAGGAGCATCACCTACCTGTCCTCCCCTTGAGTTCTGAGGTGCCCCCAAGTCACTCCCCCAGATTCCTGTCTTTTTGACTCCATATTTTGATACATTTTCTTTTGACTTCCTTGTGGTCAGTTCTTAGATGACAGTCTATTTACACTTATGTTTAGAACCCTACTTTTAAATCTCAACATTAAAGAAAAATAATCTTTGCTCCTAGCTTGTCCTCCACTTAAGACTGCATTTTCCCTCCTTTGTCACCCATCTGCTGGCCGTTGCAGTGGTTTTCTCTTCAGCTTCCCTGTGTTCTGTGCCTACCTCACTCCCACAGTCTTCCCCTCCAGCACAGATCACAGAGGAAATATTTAGTTAGTCTCTGCCAAACATTCTGGCTGTGTTGTTTTGCTTAAGAGGACATGCAGATAAACTGTTTTGATTCTTGGTCTTGATGCTCGGGGGCAGATGTTCCTCCTATAACGGAGGTATTGTGGTCAGTTGGAAAGAGTGCTCGACTAGAGTTTGGATTATTGGATTCTAATCTCTGCTGTGCTACTAATTTGTGGTACAGACTTGCGCAAGCCACATTTCTATGTCTCAATTTTCTTTTGTCAAAAGGGACTTTATGATGAAGAAGACAGAAATCTATGGCGATCGGGACCCAGAGAGTCATCCAAGGGGAGCTGGTAGAGTAGACAGGCTAGAAGCAGAGAACCATGACCGTGACTGTCATTAGTGGAACCAAGAGGAAACTCACGTCCAAACACAGATAAAATTAATACGTCTGGTTACATTGAAAAAGTATAAACTGTGCTAAAGAGGTGGTGGAAATTCCGTGACAAGGCTGACTTCAGGAGGCGACTGTCTTGGCCACTGCTGAGCCTGTTCTAGGTGCACACCTGTTTGCTGTCAACCTTGGGACGTGGGAGGCTTGGCCTTTGGCGAGTTCATTCCAGAATTCTGCCTCCCACCTTCCACCTCCTTCATAAACCCAGACATATTTGAAACTCAGCCCAGATCTTCACCTGGCTTTGATTTCCCCATCATGTGGAGAATGGGCCTTGGAAGTTGTAGTTTCCAGAAACCTGAAATGTTTGCTAACATGTCCAACTTCTGCATTTGTTGATCACTCCTTCTGTGCGAGGCTGCGTTCCAGGTCTTGTGCCCTGAAGGTTTGGTTCCAGCAAGGAAAGCGGGGGATATTTGGGGAATCCTAACACCAGGAACTGGGAAATTAAAGTAGACTAAAGAGCTGAGAGATACCCCCTTGGTGGCGTGAGAGACAAGTCTTTGAAGAAGAACGAAGTGGTTTAACATCTGCCTGTGCAAAGCATAGCCCTCGTAGACTTACTCAAATAGGCAGGACTACATTTCTTCCTGATCGCTCCCTTCTGAAGTGACTCTGGGGGCTTACTCAGGTCTTGCCTCGTTTATACTTTTTCTTTCTGGTTAAAGATGTGTGTTGATTTTCTCCAACGCGGATTTGGTAGGCAGTCTCCAAAGTCTTTTGCTGCCCTGTGATCCTTTGTCAGGCATGGTCAGCAGAAAAGAAACTTTGGTGAAAGAGTGCAGAGGGATACCTGTTCCTGCAGGGTTAGTGATGAGGACCTGTACTCACTGTCACCACACCCAACTTCTGGAGGCTCTCCCGCTGCTGACAGTTGCTAGAGAAAGTAATGGAACCGAGACTAGTTCTGGGGAGAAGAGTTTCATGATTGACTCTGCATACTTTCAACTGGGACTTCTTTGTTATTCTGCACTACTTTAATTTATCTTAAGTCTCTGTGACATACACCACAGTGCTTTTCTTCCTCCCTCCCTCCCTTTCTTCTTTCTCTTTCTCTTTTATTTTGTACTCTGTAAGCTCTGACTCCATTCTCACCCTACATCAGCAATGAGCATGCCTTCTACTTTACTGGGACTCTTAGAGCTAGGTGACATGATACTCTGAGATAGTTCCTTTTCTTTCAAGAGCTGTTGCTGCTGCTAAGTTGCTTCAGTCCTGTCAGACTCTGTGCGACCTCATAGACGGCAGCCCACCAGGCTTCCCCGTCCCTGGGATTCTCAAGGCAAGAACACTGGAGTGGGTTGCCATTTCCTTCTCCAGTGCATGAAAGTGAAAAGTGAAAGTGAAGTCACTCAGTTGTGTCTGACTCTTAGCGACCCCATGGACTGCAGCCTACCAGGCTCCTCCATCCATGGAATTTTCCAGGCAAGAGTACTGGAGTGGGGTGCCATTGCCTTCTCCGTTCAAGAGCTAGGTACCGCAATTCATCCTGCTCTAAGAGAACAGGCATAAGCATTTCCTGTCGGTGCTATGGATATGTTTTCTTGTGGATGCCAGTGGGTGAAAGGATGGTTTGATTAGGGACTCAATAAGAGTTGTGAGCCCATGTCTGGCTATTTGGTACTTTCCCCCATCCCACTTGTTCTATTTATTTATTTTTAAAGTAAGTAAATGTTTATTTAAAAAAAGGTAAATGTCAAACGTTTATTTCTTTTTTTTAAATTATGAAAATATAACACATTTACAGGAGACTTGGAAAATACGGGACAAAGTTACATATAGTTCCACTATGTATTACAATTATTTTTTTTAAGTAGATCAATCAAGATTTTTAGCACTATGAACCAATTCAACATAATTAAGATTTATACGATGTTCACACAACAGCAGGATACAAATTCTATTCAAGTTCCCATAGACTATAAATCCCTAGACACTGGAACATATCCAAGGACATGAAACAAGGTGCAAAAATTTCATGGTTTAGGGCTTCCCAGGTGGCTCAGTGGACAAAGAATCCACCTGCCAGCACAAGAGACTCAGGTTTGATCCCCGGGACGGGAAGATCGCTGGAGTAGTAAATGGCAACCCACTCCAGTAATCTTGCCTGGAAAATTCCATGGACAGAGGAGCCTGGTGGGCTCCAGTCTGTGGGGTCACAAGGAGTTGGACACGCCTGAGCATGCTCACAAAGGCATTGAAATCATACAGAGTTTGTTCTCCTATCACTGCCATCCCACTCGTTCTTGAACCACGTTGTTTAGGAAGGTGAGCCAACTGGGAGCGGCCACGTGATGCCTGGCGTGCTCTCTCTCACACTCCAGCCCTGGATAGTGACGAAGGCTCCACCGTCTGTGTCTCCCATGAGTCCTCCCCCAGGCAGGTGTCTATCAAATCCTGCTCACATCCCCTTTAACCTTCTTCCTCCATTCCTATTCTCTTCTACCCACTTTTCTTAGATGTCTCAAGAAATACCCACCTTGTCCCCATCCCTCTTTTGATTGTGGTGTGAAAGCTAGCCCCAGGCATGGCTGATAAGCATGACACCATGAATACTTCACTCATTTGGGAGTGAAATGAGGTGATGGGAAGAATCAGTGCTATCTGTCTTTTCCTTGTTGCGTACCTTTTGAAATCCTTAAAACTACCTGTCTTTGAACCAAGGACCACATTTTGCAATATGTAAAAATTCTGTAATTTTACTTGTCTTATGTTTTGTTTTATTGCAAGTATTTGTTTACCCTGGTAATTTTTTTTGGTGTCTTTATAGATACAGTATTTTAGCCATGTTGTTTGGTAATGAGCCTATGTGAACATACAGCTACCATATCTAGTATTGTTTCTTCGGAAAAACATCTTCAACTTATAAAGGTGACTGCCTGACAGAGGAGTGTTCAGTGCAAAAACAGTCTCACCTTGTGGCCCCCAGTGGGGATGTCGCTGTAGAAGGGACCGACTTCGTTCCTGTCATACGGAGAGGAAGAGGAGTGCTTCCCAGGGATGACTGGAGCTCGATCGGGAAAGCTGGGTCCTTCCTTTCTCCTGAGTCTCTGAGTGGAGATGCTGGAGTGTGCCATGCCTGATTAAGCTCCTCTCTCCCTCCTTCTCCCCTCCCTTCCCCCCTATCCCACTCTGTGTAAATTCAGGAAAAACTTTAGCTTAAAGCCTGGAGACATCCCCCACTTTGAAAGTCATGATCCAATTATGACAGGACCTCATTCTTTAAGCATGTTGTGTAGTGGAGTTAATTGAATTATCTCCTCCTATTTTTGAGTAGGAAATAATACATTCTTGTTGTGATGCTGTGTCAGGTCTTAAATGGAAAGCTGCTAGTCTGAAGCCATGTCTATTTCCAGTGGGAGCAATCTGCTGCCAATTTATGAAAACTGATGAGGTCTCTGTGCTCCGTGTGTAAACTATAGCATCTTTTTGTGGAATGAACGATTCAGGAAAAATGGAACAATTTTTCTGAATAAAATTCCAAGCTGTACTAGGTTCCAAGTGCCTGAGACTTTCCTGTTAGAGTAGGAAAGTTTATCTGTATGTTTTTGCCTGGGGATAGTATGTAGCATGTAGTTCTGAAGAAGTACGTCCATAGTGGATTATCTCTTTTTCTTTCCATGGTGCCAGAGATGGTCTGAGCTCATCTTTGGTCTCGTCTCTTTGCAAAAAAGTAGTGTGTATTTTGATCAAGGTATGAGAGTAAATCCTATGGCCACAGGGCAGGGTGAAACTAATGGTATGTGTAAGGGGCATACCTTTCACTTTTGTCTCTCTGGTACCAAGCTGTAAGTCACTGAACTAACTAGCTCCAGACGCTTATTGTGCAGTTTTGAGGTGAGGATGGGCAAGAGCCCAGAGGCTGGGAGGCAGACATGTGGCTCCCAGAGTGGTGACGTCAGCTGGTGTACTGGTGCTGAGGAGGAAGGGGGGATTGCAGGTACTCAGCCTGCTTCCTACATGTTGGGGTATCTGCAGCCACCCCCAGGCCTACTGGCAGCCAGGATCTTCCCCGGGGAACAGCCTTTGTATAACTCTCGCCTCCTGCTGTCCCAGGGGGACCTGAAATTGGAAAGGGTCTTGTAACCTTGGCTCTGGGAACAAAGCTTTGAGGAATGGGCAGACATGTGTCTCTGTGTATCTGTGTGTATTCTGTGTTAATGCTGAAAACTGATGAGGGTTTCCATACTGGGGGTTTTATATGAGAGGAGAAGGGGTAGTGTTGTCTGGGTTTTGGGGAGTCTGCATTAGGAATTGCCCTTTTCTTGGAAGGGAAAGCAGTTTATGATTTAACCCATTTTTAAAATTGAAATCATTTGATTCTTTTCTTTTGATATATTTCATGTGAATGCTTAGTGTACAAAAGGAAATTATGAATAATTTCCTGTGTTCTGCTCCTTCCTCTATGCTTGTCCTAGAGCAGAGGCTCACAAAGCCGTAATATGTGACACACTGGGGACAGAGCCGTAATGTGTGACAGTTGGAGAAAGTACTTGTGTATGGAACAGCTTCGTTTTTGCGCAGCCTTGCCTTTGTATGGGCTTCTGGGAACTGTGGTGGGGCTCCTTGGGAAGCCCACACCTCACAGTAGGAATGGAAAACACTTTGTATCCTCTGGAGCATGACAAAGAGAACCAGAGCTGGGAGGCATTGGAGCCCACAGACCCATCTGCTTACAAGCTTTGTCTTCAGATGTTGGGGGCCTGCTCTGGATCACCCTCCTTCCCCAAGATGTGGGAAAAAATGAAGCTTCTACATGGAAGGCAGGTGGTAAAGCCACCAGTAAAAGCTTATACTAAGTGGTTCAGACATTCCCCTTCCTAGGCCTGCCTTGTTTGAGGCTATCAGCAGCTTTGGGTTTCTCTAAGACTCTTGCTCATATTCAGCAGAGCCACAGCTTACTGGAAGCCATCTGGGGCCAGCCCAGGCTTGTTCTGTCCAGGTGTCTTCCCACCATGGTGCTTTTCTCTCCTTTTGGGCTCTCAGATGCGAGGACCATCAGGCTCTCTGAGCTGCTGAAGTCCTTCTTCCAAGAGCCTCGTTCCTCCCCTCTGGACCCAGGAAACTGTGGGAAGCTCTGGGTTTCCTCCTCTGCTGGGCACTTCTGGGAAGCTGTCTGCATTCCTTTCTACCCAGCTCTCTGCCTCTGGGGCTCTGTGGGGTGCAGTCGTGTCCTGCCTCTGTAATGCAGAATGTTAGGGCAGTTCCATGGATACCAGCCCTTGGAGATAACCAGGAGCTTGAATGTGGAGTTGCCCTTTCTTGCAATCCTGGGACCTGGAGTTAGCTTTCCATGGGATGTGGTGTGGTATTGATTCTTCTTAAAACCTTCTCTGACTCGCCTCCCTTTCTCCTTGCCACTCTGGAAAGAAGCGGGTGAGGAGGGAGATCAGGGCTCAGTTTCTTGTGATCTCTCTTTGGCTCTGGGGATGGATGCAGCCGTTTGTGAAGAAGGGACTTAGAGACAGAGATCACCTGTCATCTGGGTGTCTTTCTAGTCTGGCTGTGTTGACACTGGGTAGTGACAACACATGTTAGCATCCCCTGGCAGGGATGGCCAGTCAGAGTTCCCACCTCCAGTTTGCTGGCTCCCTGAGGATGTTTGCAGTCCTCAGTGGCATGGCCTGTAGAGGTGTCTATGCCCAGCCAGGTTTCAGAGCCTTCTCATGACTGTCCTGCCTCTCTGGGGCTTGAGAACAGATGGGGCTTAATTAGAAGCAGACCTCCCTCAAGGGCCCAAATCTGAAACACATATTACAAAAATCACTGCTAGTTTTGGCTCTTCTTCCTTCTGCATTTCTCTCTTGCCGTTGCATTCCCACTGTCAGGGATTGCAAGCAGCTGCTGCTCTCATATGGGCTAATCAAGATGGATCAGGGTTAAGAATGGAGCTAAATATAACTAAAAATTACAGAGCATACTGCTCTGATGTGCTCAGACTTGTCCTCAGGGAGGGAGGTTGATTTGAACCTGTGATAGAGAGAGCCTTTCCACCCCAAGCAGAACAGGTGAAAGTTGGGAGGAAAAGGAGGGAAGGTACTTTTGAAGTTGGGGGAGTATTAGTCCCACCTCTTCCTTTCTCCCCTTCCTCCACCATTTCCTGTGAATGGTCAAGAGCAAAAGATCTTGCTTTTCGGCCATCAGTCAGTCAACAGCACTAGCTAAAATTTTCAGTTTAACATTGTGATTCAAATATTATGTGAAGCTTTTTTCCCCCTCAGTGAGGGAATTTAATAATGGGAGACACAAATTCTGTTAAGCAGATAGAAAATGTGGATCTTAATTGTGTTTGGTTACTAACTGTGAATGTGTTTAGAGTTCAGAAATAGAAGGTTGTGTCTTAAAACTAGAAGAACACTTTCTTGGAAGAGGCAGGATCTTTTCTGATCTCTGAAAGTTGGAAGGACTTCATATAAGCACAGGAGAGGTGGGGAGTGTTCTGGCTGTGAGAACAGTAAGAAGATAAAGTGTGAGTTTCCAGGGTCCCTGTGATGATGGGCCTCAGGAGTTGTGGGTCTGGATTCTTCAGATTCTGCCTTGGTGCTCTGGAGATGAGAAATGAAGCAGTGAACGTGGAATTTTGTGAAAAGAACTCTTATAGAAGAGAGTAGGCTAAGTTTGGAAAGGACAGAGATTGGCAGTAAGGAAACCTACCAAAGAGATATGTGTTGTCTGTGACTGGAATAGAGAGGAAGGGGATGAATCCTAGAGAAGATGCAAAAGTAGATAGTAGGACCTGGACATAGAATACTAAGAGTGAAGTTGAGGGGTAAGAGAGAGGAGGCCAACATTTCTGCCCTGTGAGAGCTGACCATTATGATGCTTTGTGTTTATGAAGTGCTTTTCAAAGCACTTCCCCCCAACCCCTCCACCCCTCATTCAGTAAGTATCTCAGAGTTGTCTGGGCTCTTAGAGTTCATCTAAAAACTGGTTTAATTTTCCAGATGGGGAGATTAGGATCAAGAAAGGAGTGGGTACTGTCCCCAGCTCACACAACTATTTAATGTCAAGCAGGACCTCCCTTCTATCTCCTAGGGGAATTTTGAGGCCAGAGAAACACGGGAGAAGGAGTGTGGGGTCAGAGAAAAGTCCTGTCTTGTTGGGTGACTTTAGGTGATTACCAGTCTCCCTGAGCAAAATGAGGCTTCGTTCAAGAAGATTCAGACTAGATCAGTGGTTCTACTAATAGAATTCTTTTAGAGAATCACTAGGTAAGGAAGATGGATTCCTTTGGAATTCCTTTGGTCCTCCTAGTCTGAGATTCTTAAGAGTATTATATTTGAATAGTATTGAATTGGGGTTCCTCAGAGGCAATGGCTGGTTTCCAGTGTGGTGCCTCTCTAAGGGAATTTCTAGAGTAATTTGATTCCACCTGATTTTCACCTTATGTGCTGACCCCAGAACCTAACCACCGAGGAGGACACACTTTGCTGTTAGTAGGCTGTGGCCAATATTTGAACTATTTGCAGAATCATTACACTCAAGTCTGTTTGTGTCTTCCATGTCGTCTCCTCACCTCCTCTTAAAATACACACACACACACGCGCGCGCACGGACTTCTTCCATCCCCCTTTTTCTTTCTCCTACACACACACACACACATACACACATACATGGACTTCTTCCATCCCCCTTTTTCTTTCTCCTACCTTTCATTTTTTATTGTCTTCTTCACTGTTTTTTTCTCGTCTCACTCACCTTCCTCTCTCTCTGTTCTCGCCACTCTTGTCTGCCTTGTTGTCTAAATAGCTCCCTGTGTTGGCGCAGCTTCCTCGCTCAGTTAAGCACCTTGGGATATTCATTTTGTCTGTATTCCCTGATGTGGCGGCTCGTGCTCAGGGATCGAACCAGAGTCTGGGAGTCACTCTGGCCTGTCCTTCACTTCCACAGTCAGTCACCCCTCAAGTTTTTACGTTCTATTCAAAGCGCTCTTGCTCTCCCTTCTTGTGTTCATTCTCACTGCCCCACACAGCAGGAGACAGAGCAAAGAGAGGGAAATCATGGTTGAAAAAAGAAAAACAGAATTGAGGGTCTCCTTCCTTGTCCTCGGGCTTCCCTGGTGGCTCAGAGGTTAAAGCGTCTGCCTCCAACGTGGGAGANAAGCGGGTGAGGAGGGAGATCAGGGCTCAGTTTCTTGTGATCTCTCTTTGGCTCTGGGGATGGATGCAGCCGTTTGTGAAGAAGGGACTTAGAGACAGAGGAGATCACCTGTCATCTGGGTGTCTTTCTAGTCTGGCTGTGTTGACACTGGGTAGTGACAACACATGTTAGCATCCCCTGGCAGGGATGGCCAGTCAGAGTTCCCACCTCCAGTTTGCTGGCTCCCTGAGGATGTTTGCAGTCCTCAGTGGCATGGCCTGTAGAGGTGTCTATGCCCAGCCAGGTTTCAGAGCCTTCTCATGACTGTCCTGCCTCTCTGGGGCTTGAGAACAGATGGGGCTTAATTAGAAGCAGACCTCCCTCAAGGGCCCAAATCTGAAACACATATTACAAAAATCACTGCTAGTTTTGGCTCTTCTTCCTTCTGCATTTCTCTCTTGCCGTTGCATTCCCACTGTCAGGGATTGCAAGCAGCTGCTGCTCTCATATGGGCTAATCAAGATGGATCAGGGTTAAGAATGGAGCTAAATATAACTAAAAATTACAGAGCATACTGCTCTGATGTGCTCAGACTTGTCCTCAGGGAGGGAGGTTGATTTGAACCTGTGATAGAGAGAGCCTTTCCACCCCAAGCAGAACAGGTGAAAGTTGGGAGGAAAAGGAGGGAAGGTACTTTTGAAGTTGGGGGAGTATTAGTCCCACCTCTTCCTTTCTCCCCTTCCTCCACCATTTCCTGTGAATGGTCAAGAGCAAAAGATCTTGCTTTTCGGCCATCAGTCAGTCAACAGCACTAGCTAAAATTTTCAGTTTAACATTGTGATTCAAATATTATGTGAAGCTTTTTTCCCCCTCAGTGAGGGAATTTAATAATGGGAGACACAAATTCTGTTAAGCAGATAGAAAATGTGGATCTTAATTGTGTTTGGTTACTAACTGTGAATGTGTTTAGAGTTCAGAAATAGAAGGTTGTGTCTTAAAACTAGAAGAACACTTTCTTGGAAGAGGCAGGATCTTTTCTGATCTCTGAAAGTTGGAAGGACTTCATATAAGCACAGGAGAGGTGGGGAGTGTTCTGGCTGTGAGAACAGTAAGAAGATAAAGTGTGAGTTTCCAGGGTCCCTGTGATGATGGGCCTCAGGAGTTGTGGGTCTGGATTCTTCAGATTCTGCCTTGGTGCTCTGGAGATGAGAAATGAAGCAGTGAACGTGGAATTTTGTGAAAAGAACTCTTATAGAAGAGAGTAGGCTAAGTTTGGAAAGGACAGAGATTGGCAGTAAGGAAACCTACCAAAGAGATATGTGTTGTCTGTGACTGGAATAGAGAGGAAGGGGATGAATCCTAGAGAAGATGCAAAAGTAGATAGTAGGACCTGGACATAGAATACTAAGAGTGAAGTTGAGGGGTAAGAGAGAGGAGGCCAACATTTCTGCCCTGTGAGAGCTGACCATTATGATGCTTTGTGTTTATGAAGTGCTTTTCAAAGCACTTCCCCCCAACCCCTCCACCCCTCATTCAGTAAGTATCTCAGAGTTGTCTGGGCTCTTAGAGTTCATCTAAAAACTGGTTTAATTTTCCAGATGGGGAGATTAGGATCAAGAAAGGAGTGGGTACTGTCCCCAGCTCACACAACTATTTAATGTCAAGCAGGACCTCCCTTCTATCTCCTAGGGGAATTTTGAGGCCAGAGAAACACGGGAGAAGGAGTGTGGGGTCAGAGAAAAGTCCTGTCTTGTTGGGTGACTTTAGGTGATTACCAGTCTCCCTGAGCAAAATGAGGCTTCGTTCAAGAAGATTCAGACTAGATCAGTGGTTCTACTAATAGAATTCTTTTAGAGAATCACTAGGTAAGGAAGATGGATTCCTTTGGAATTCCTTTGGTCCTCCTAGTCTGAGATTCTTAAGAGTATTATATTTGAATAGTATTGAATTGGGGTTCCTCAGAGGCAATGGCTGGTTTCCAGTGTGGTGCCTCTCTAAGGGAATTTCTAGAGTAATTTGATTCCACCTGATTTTCACCTTATGTGCTGACCCCAGAACCTAACCACCGAGGAGGACACACTTTGCTGTTAGTAGGCTGTGGCCAATATTTGAACTATTTGCAGAATCATTACACTCAAGTCTGTTTGTGTCTTCCATGTCGTCTCCTCACCTCCTCTTAAAATACACACACACACACACGCGCGCGCACGGACTTCTTCCATCCCCCTTTTTCTTTCTCCTACACACACACACACACATACACACATACATGGACTTCTTCCATCCCCCTTTTTCTTTCTCCTACCTTTCATTTTTTATTGTCTTCTTCACTGTTTTTTTCTCGTCTCACTCACCTTCCTCTCTCTCTGTTCTCGCCACTCTTGTCTGCCTTGTTGTCTAAATAGCTCCCTGTGTTGGCGCAGCTTCCTCGCTCAGTTAAGCACCTTGGGATATTCATTTTGTCTGTATTCCCTGATGTGGCGGCTCGTGCTCAGGGATCGAACCAGAGTCTGGGAGTCACTCTGGCCTGTCCTTCACTTCCACAGTCAGTCACCCCTCAAGTTTTTACGTTCTATTCAAAGCGCTCTTGCTCTCCCTTCTTGTGTTCATTCTCACTGCCCCACACAGCAGGAGACAGAGCAAAGAGAGGGAAATCATGGTTGAAAAAAGAAAAACAGAATTGAGGGTCTCCTTCCTTGTCCTCGGGCTTCCCTGGTGGCTCAGAGGTTAAAGCGTCTGCCTCCAACGTGGGAGACCCAGGTTCGATCCCTGCGTTGGGAAGATCCCCTGGAGAAGGAAATGGTAACCCACTCCAGAATTCTTACCTGGAGAATCCCATGGACGGAGAAGCCTGGTAGGCTACAGTCCATGGGGTCGCAGAGTCGGACACGACTGAGCGACTTCACTCACTCACTCACTTCATTGTCCTCAAAAAGATTTTGTAAACCCTTAAAGCCCAATGTAGAGTCTCTGTCTCACAGCCCTCACAGCTATCTCTGGGTCTCTGACCCTTGGTGATTGGCTGGTGGCTCTGTTTCTGCTGGCTTGTTTGGAGAAATCCCAAGTCTGAAGAGGAACACTGACTTAATAAGCAGTGGCTACTCTCTTGGAAGGGACTTCCCTGATAGCTCAGTTGGTAAAGAATCCGCCTGCAATGCAGGAGACCCTGGTTCGATTCCTGGGTCAGGAAGATCTGCTGGAGAAGGGATAGGCTACCCACTCCAGTATTCTTGGGCTTCCCTTGTGGCTCAGCTGGTAAAGAGTCCACCTGCTATGCGGGAGACCTGGGTTTGAACCCTTGGTTGAGGAGAATTCCAGGGACTGTATAGTCCATGGAGTCGCAAAGAGTCGGACACGACTGAGCGACTTTCACTTGCTTTCACTCTCTTGGAAGCACGTGGATGTGCCCATGCTTCATTTTCTTGGCGGATCTCCCCTGAGTAGACGTCCCCTCCTCACTCCTGCGGGCCTCTTCCTTGGAGGAGGTGTGTCCATGCGTTACTGACTGCGGATGTTATCTGCCTGGATGAGAAGGGGTGCGGTCTCTGGTTACCTCGAGGACGCTCACGTGGTTGACTTCCTTTGCTTGCTCGGATTTGAGGAGAGCCAGCATCTCCCAGTTAGAGCTTCGGGAGTCCCACAGTGTGAGAAAGTCTGCTGGCATCTGCTATGCTGGAAACAGTCATCCCTGACCTTTTGTGTGTTTTTGTTGTATGTGTTTTACTCTGCTCTCCTCTCCCTAACAATGCCGTCATTAGCAGTGTTAGCTAACCCTTAATACAAGGGGTATAGGCAATCAGATTCACCCANTGCTGGCATCTGCTATGCTGGAAACAGTCATCCCTGACCTTTTGTGTGTTTTTGTTGTATGTGTTTTACTCTGCTCTCCTCTCCCTAACAATGCCGTCATTAGCAGTGTTAGCTAACCCTTAATACAAGGGGTATAGGCAATCAGATTCACCCAGGCTTTCTGAATTTTTTTCTTTTCACAGGCTAAGTGATACTCAGATGTGTTGGCTAAGTGATACTCAGATGTGTTCTTTAACATCCCGGCGAGTAATACTCAGGAATTCCCCAAAGATTTGCTATTCTCATACTTCCAAACAAGCTTCCTCCTGTTTCTGTCCTTCAGGATCTTAAACTGTACTCTCTTCTCCCTCCACATTCCTCTGTTTTTCCTCTCATCATCTCACCCATCTTCCCTTTCTTGAAACCTGGGTCTGATTTTTTTCCCTATTGTGTAGGTTTCTTTATGTTGATCTCGAAGTCAATGAACATTTATAAGCACCTCTTTTTATACAAAAGGCAAGCTAGCTCTATCTATTTTACATAAAAAATGGGATATACCCAGTGCATGTATCATTAAGGAAAGAGCTAATCATTGCATAAATTAGAAACTTCTGGGTTCCTATCTTTGGGGCAGAAGAGAAGGAAGGGTCCTTCTACTATAGGACATTGAAGTTTATTTAGTAGGATAGTCATCCATGGAACCAAGGCCACCATCCTTGTTTCTAGGATAAGAACTGAGTTTTGCGGGGGCCTCTGCTCTTCTCTCCTCCTCATTCTTCTTTGGTCCTTAGAAGCATCGTAGCTTCTCATTATGGGAGGTAACGCTGGTATGTATATATCCCAGCAGTGCCTGATGGAGCTGAGTTGCTGCAGTCCTGCTGTCTGATGTTTCAGTTACAACAGTTAGAGCCGAGTCTCTGCTCACAACAGCTTACTATGGCAGGTTAAAGAGTCACAAAAATTCACACTGATAGTTAAAAATATCACTTTGTAATTTTGATCATGGTGAACCTTGGTTTGGGGAAATGACAGGTAAAAATTGGATTCCTGAGTTTCTCTGTGTCCTCACTAGAGACTGGATGGTCAGAGACCCAGATGAGAGGCTCTGATGCGAGTCACGGAAGGGCCATAGGGCAGATGAGATAGGCCTCAGCTATCTTTTCTTTCTGTGAGTTTTTTAAATCTCATCTCACCACTAGTTCCAAGAGATGACTCCATGAGGGTAAGTCATGGCATAGTTTTGTATCTTCCTGTAGCAAGACTTAACAGCTTCATGAACCAGACATGTTATCTTATTTTTCAATTAAAGAGGCTCCACAGACTTAATTTTCTTTGTTCCCTTCAGCATAATTGCCTGTGATATTGTTGCTGCTACTGCTGCTAAGTCGCTTCAGTCGTGTCAGACTCTGTGCGACCCCATAGACGGCAGCCCACCAGGCTCTGCCATCCCTGGGATTCTCCAAGCAAGAACACTGGAGTGGGTTGCCATTTCCTTCTCCAATACATGAAAGTGAAAAGTGAAAGAAGTCGCTCAGTCGTGTCCGACTCTTAGCGACCCCATGGACTGCAGCCCACCAGGCTCCTCTGCCCATGGGATTTTCCAGGCAAGAGTACTGACTCCATTTACCCATGGGTCTGCAAATATAGGGCTTCCCAGGTGACTCAGAGGTAAAGAATCTGCCTGCTAATGTAGGAGCTGAAGGATCCCTGAGTCGCAAAGTTCCCTTGAAGAAGGGAATGGCAACCACTGCAGTATTCTATCCCATGGACAGAGGAGCCTGGTGGGCTATAGTCCATGAGGTTGCAAAGAGTCAGACACGACTGAGCAAGTGAGCATGAAAGCGCGCACTGCAAGTACAGTGTGTTTCCCCGGGATACACTACTTTTCTAACCAGAATGAAGCAAACTAAGACATGGACCTCGTTTGACCTGGGGCTCTGTATTCCCGTCAGTAAACTCAAAATGACGTTGACTCATTAGTTGACTCATATTGAACCATTCCTTAAGTATCTTTCATTTATACCATTTTCATCCTGTTGTCATGCAGATTTCTTTAATATAAACTTGTGTAAACATATCTTTTGTCCTTTTAAAATTTCATCTTGTCATACTTAACCTATAGTTCTCAGTTTGTGGAGGCCTTTAAAGAAGTTACCTCTAAATATTAATTTTCTCTCCCAATTAATTTGTTATATGCATTTTTTATTATCGTGCCTCGTCTGAGTCCTTAATAAAAAAGAATGACCAAGAGAGCATCTAGAACAGATGGGAGTGTCCAGACTTCTAGGAGTTCTAGAACATTCCTTCTTCGTTGATACTGATCCATCTTGCACATCCATTTGGACCCAGCTCTCCTGAGTTACCAGATTGAGCTGCTGCCAGTGCCCATCTGTTTTATCCATCACATCAAGAGGGATTTTTCTGAAGTCCAAATAAATTGTGTCCCAGGAGAAGGCAATGGCAACCCACTCCAGTACACTTGCCTGGAAAATCCCATGGACAGAGGAGCCTGTTAGGCTGCAGTCTATGGGGTCGCTAAGAGTTTGGCACTACAGAGCAACTTCACTTTCACTTTTCACTTTCATGCACTAGAGAAGGAAATGGCAACCCACTCCAGTATTCTTGCCTGGAGAGTCCCAGGGACGGGGGAGCCTAGTGGGCTGCCGTCTATGGGGTCAGAGTCGGACACGACTGAAGCGACTTAGCAGCAGCAGCAGCAGCATTCTTCCATATGTGCGTGCATTTGTATGTGTTTATTTATGTGATACATAATATATATACCATATACAAATAGTTATCATGTAAGTATGTGTGCATATTATTTTTTAAACTCCCAGACTGTTTTTATAGAGCACTTGCTTTCTATTGCTGAGGGTTTCCATACATCATCTCCGTTATTCTCTATTACAAAGTGAAGTGAAAGTTGCTCAGTCCTGTCCGACTCTTTGCGACCCCATGAACCTGGCATGAATTCTTTGCGCCTCGCAGGCTCCTCTGTCCATGGAATTCTGCAGGCCAGAATACTGGAGTGGGTAGCCATTCTTTTCTCCAGAGGATCTTCCCAACCCATGGATTGAACCCAGGTCTCCCGCATTGCAGACATATTCTTTACTCTTTGAGCCACCAGGGAAGCCCAAGAATACTGGAGTGGGTAGCCTATCCCTTCTCTAGTGGATCTTCTTGACCCATGGATGAAACCCAGGTCTCCTGCATTGCAGGCGGATTCTTTGCCATCTGAGCCTCCAGGCTCATAATTCTGTTAACTCCACTCAGATAAAAGTAATACTTTTTTTTTTTAGCATGACCTTACTTAATCTCCAGTGATCAGTGCTTCCATCTCTATGTCCTTGCTACTTTTCATGTTCCATATACTCTGTTCTGGAGTTTTGCATATGATATTGCTTATTTATTAAATAGTTATTAAGCATTTGCTGTGTGCAAAGAAAACACTATATTACAGCCTGTTGGAAATTCGAAGATGAATAAGAAATGGCTCCTGGGCTCAGAAGAGCTTATATGTGATTAAAAATATGAAAGAATAAATAATGGCTTAGTGGGGGGTTGGGGGAAGGGAAAGCAAAGAACATACCAAAAAAGAGTCCTGAGTGTGAATGGAACACTGAAACCAGCCCACCTACAAAGTTCTAAATGCAAATCTTTAGAAGCTAGGTTCTAACATGTTACAACTTGTTTACAAAAATGGAAGGTATCCATTTGACTGATGGTTTTAAATCCTAGCCCAACACTTTGGGGAATGTCTTCTTGAATTTGAGGGTGAGGAGAGGCAGACCTGAAGAGAGGGTCCACTTTTATTTGAAAAAGGTGATAAAAAATATAGAGTATATGATTTTTATGTGTACACTTTAAATGTGAATATTCATGTATCTATTACTCAGCTAAAGAAAACATTACTGTTAGCTTTGAAATCTCCTATGTGCCCTTTCCAGTAGTTGCATTAATTTAGAAAATAAATTTTTGTATTACATTGTAGAATAGTAACAGTGTGGAGTATTTAGAACTTTGCTGTTGTTGTTTAGTCCCTAAGTTGTGTCTGACTCTTGCAACCCCATAGACTGTAGCCCATCAGGCTCCTCTGTCCATGGGATTTCCCAGGCAATAATACTGGAGTGGGTTGCCATTTCCTTCTCCAGGGGATCTTCCCAACCCAGGGATCAAACCTGCATCTCCTGCATTGGCAGGCTGTTCTTTACTAGTGAGCCTCAAGGGAAGCCCATATTTAGAACTTTGTAAGAAGGAAAAAATTGCTAACATGTGATTATTGTTTTGGCATAATTTCCTTTTTTACTTGTATGTGTTTTTACATTTTAATGTGGTTATAGCTTTCTCATGCATACTTAGCATTATCTGATACTGTTAAAGTCCTCACAGTCACTTTTTAAATAAGTAATACATGTATGTATTGCAAATTCAAAAGGTACAAAAAGATGTACAGTGAAAAGCAAATCTTCCTCCCACCTTCTTTTCTCTTTTCTTTCCCTTGAGCTGCTTGCTTTTTATAGGTTTGTGGATTTTAGTCTTTCTTTTAATGGCTGCACAACTGTCCATCTAGTGCAATGCTTTTCTGACTTCAGGTCATAATTGGTGAAATGCAAAATTAATTTAGTGGGGCTCCAGAAGCCTTGTTTTTTTAATGAAGTAAATTAGGATAGAAAACAGCAGAGAGCCTCACACATAATAAAGATAAATATTGTTTGAAGAAACTTTTTTGGTTCAGTTTTGTACAGGTACACATGTGCGTACACACTCTCATACATGCACATACTGTTTTACTATGTAAAACGTAATTTTTTTTTTTACTATGGGTCATGGTAAAAAATGAAGCACAGCCACCTGATATGGAGAGCCAACTCACTGGAAAAGTCTGTAATTCTGGGAAAAATTGAGGGCAGGAGAAGATGCCGGCAGCAGAGAATGAGATGGTTAGGTGGCTTCATTGAATCAACAGACATGAGTTTGAGCAAACTCTAGGAGATAGTGAAGAACAGGGAAGCCTAGTGTGCTTCAGTGGGTGGGATCACAGAGTTGGATACAACTTAGCCACTGAACAACAACAAATGGTCAAAAAACACTTGAAATTTACCAATCTAGTAATGGGTGATGTGGAATTTTTTTCTCATTTTCATTATTATATATAATTTGGGAACATGCATTTTTTTCCCCATACTTTGAAATTTTTTTAAGACAGCTTGGCAGAGTGAGGCTACTGAGTCAAAGAATATGAAGATTTTAATTGATCTAGCCAAAAGATGGTTTCCAAAAACCATATCCCATTTACTGTTTAATAAATGCCTTTTGTACTTGGTTCAGGATAAGATATTTTTATTTCAGTACAGACATTTTTTTCCTGTNAGTGAGGCTACTGAGTCAAAGAATATGAAGATTTTAATTGATCTAGCCAAAAGATGGTTTCCAAAAACCATATCCCATTTACTGTTTAATAAATGCCTTTTGTACTTGGTTCAGGATAAGATATTTTTATTTCAGTACAGACATTTTTTTCCTGTGCAGCACATATGTGATACATGTTTTTTTTTTTTTTAACAAAAATGGGATAATTACTTTTAATTTAAGTAATATAAACTGAATGCTTCCCAATTCTACTAAATATTCTTCTGCAGCCCTGATTTTTATTCTGGGGCAGGGGGGATGTAGGTGTAAAGAGTGACCACTCTTGCTTCTCAGACTTGAGTCATTCTTAACCATCTTTACGATTTGTACCATATATACTTTTATTTATTTATCTTTAAATTGACTTTTAAAAAACTTTTTATTTTAAAATAATTTTAACTTTTTTTGCAACGGGTTTGCTGCCAGGACACAGGTGTCGTGAAAACCACCGTTAAACCTATGCCAAAATGGGAAAGGAGAAGACCCATATCAACATTGTTTTGGGCATGTAGATTCAGGGAAGTCTACCATGACTGGCCATCTGATCTACAAATGTGGCGGGATCGACAAGAGAACAACTGAAAAGTTCAAGAAGGAGGCTGCCGAGATGGGAAAGGGCTCCTTCAAATATGCCTGGNTTTTCTGTTCCACGGTGGAACGTAGGATACCACATTACATTTAGATGTGGTGTCTTTGTCTCCTCCAGTCTACGGCAGTCCTTCAGTTTGTCCTTGTCTTTTATGACCTTGAGATTTTTGAGGAGTACTGGGCAGGTATTTTGTAGAATGTCCCTCCAGATGGTTTGTTTAGTATTTTCTCAAAATCAGATTAAGCTTATGGATTTGGGGGAAGAACACCACAAAGGTGCAATGCCCTTCTTAGTGCTCCATGTCAAGGATACATGATGCTGATGTGTTTAATTACTAGTAATGTTAGCTTTGATCACTTGGTTAGATATGTCTCCCAGGTTTCTCCATTGACAAGTTCTTTGTAATCAGTACATATTTCTGAGAGAGATACTTTGAAATTGTGCAAGTATCCCATTTCTCTTTAAACTCTTACTCACTAATTTCAGCAAAACAAAACTAAAAGCAAACAAAAAAACATATATACTTTCTTAAGCACTGGCCTAGTAATGAGATCAGTGGAAAGGGGGTTAATAGATGTCTAACTTAAAAAAAAAATACACATTATGATAAATATAAAAGCATTCAAAATTAAAATATATATATTCTTATGCCACTTATAATCATCTTATAGTCACAAAAACCTTGTCTTATAATCACAAAAACCTTGGACTGCTCTAAGGTGCTAATGACCAAGGGGTTTAGGTTCTACGGTGATATTGTTGATCCCTTATTAGGATCATGTAGTTATAGCTATCTAGTTACAGCATTGTCATTGGTTTAGTTGGTTGGTTTCTTTAGTTCATATGTTAACAATTTATTAATTATACAATGTATGGGACCCTAAAGTAGGCTCAGGTTAAGACATAGGCTAGTAGGAGAAATGAGCTGAACAAGCCTTGGTGCACTAAAACACAAGGCAGTGAATGCAACAGGCACTGGAGCTGTAGGCTGTTTTGAGGAGTACAGTGGGTGGGAGTAGGCATCCAGTCGGATCTGGGAAAATCAGGGGAGACAGCCTGGAGGAGGTGATTTGGTCTGGACCCACATTTCCCACTGCTTTGCCCAGATCTTATTCTGAGGGATACTCTTTTCTGAGGCTCAAAGTTTTCCCTTGGTTACATCGTGGAAAAGCCATTTGAGTCTACATTCCTCTTATTCCTCTATCTCCTTTTCCTCAGTTTGTACCCTGTCTCCCCATCCTGACGGTTCAGTCATGACAGATAGGATCGTGGTTGAGCTCGGCGTTCTGAGCCAAGTAAACATGGGAAGCCCATTCTGGAAGGGTAAATGTTTCTTCCAGAGGGGGTGAAGGATACTGCCTCCTTGGTCCAGTCGTTCTTGGCCCCAAGACTGTGTTTATGTGGCCCAGTGTTAAAGTTCTTGGATTTAACAAGGTGCAGTGTTCAGGGGCCTGTGAATTTGAGAGATTCCAGAAATTAGCCCATGTATAGTCTCTCCAAGAGACTGGATCAACACACTTGAGTCCTTTGTGTCCTGGGGATCTGAACTTTGAGCTTCATGTTGAGGATTGTGAGCTGAGTGGAGATGGACGAGGGCTGGAAAGCTGGCTCGTGGAAGGAGAGTGTGCTCAATCCAGCATGAAGAGGTCCAGTAGCCACTTCACCACAGGGTGGTGGGATCTAGGGTCACCATAGACTGCACCCACACTTTCCTAGTTCAGGGCCTTGGGGTTAGAGGGATGGGTAGGAAATGGGTCAGAGGCAGGTGGGATTAGAGCAGGAATAAGGACTCTTATGGCAGAAAGTGAAGAGGAACTAAAACGCCTCTTGATGAAAGTGAAAGGGAAGAGTGAAAAAGTTGGCTTAAAGCTCAAAGTTCAGAAAACTAAGATCATGGCATCTGGTACCATCACTTCATGGGAAATAGATGGAGAAACAGTGGAAACAGTGGCAGACTTTATTTTTGGGGGCTCCANGCTTGTCTGCCTTCCTGCCTCCACCTTCACTGGGGAGAACGGGCTGCGGGTAGGGGGAGGGCCTATCTGCTGACAGATGAGTGAGTTCTTTGATTTAGCGGAACCATGGAAAGTGGGGAAGGGGCCAGGAGGGCATGAGAGAAGGGAAAAAATGACCATCTGGCGTGGTCTGCAGAGATGTCTCTCTGTGGGAACACGTGCTTTAGTGAGTGGCTTCTTCTGGGGGTGGGGAGGGAGGCCCTGTGCTCTGCTGGGGCGGAGGTGCTCTGTGCACCTGTCCCGGTAGCAGGGGTGGGGTGGGGGTGGTGAAATGCTGGGTAAATCTGTCTTGGGAGAACATGCCATGTCATATTGTCTGATAGAAAATATCAGGGTTGGGATGGAGGTCCAAGAGGAAGGGGATATATGTAAACATATAGCTGATTCACTCTATTGTACAGCAGAAACTAACACAACATTGTAAAGCAACTCTATTCTTAAAAAAAAAAAAAATCCGAGGTCTCTGTCTGTAGCCATAGGCCCTAGAAAGATTGGCCTGGGGGTGTGTGTGTATGTGTTGCGCGGAGAGGAGGATGCCAAATGAGTCTAGACTACCTTAGTGAAGGATTTCGCCAAAGATCCATTCTCTTATTTTTTTTGACTCTGGTATACTGGTATACTGTTGTTGAGGGGGTGTTGAAATGATCACAGTACTCTTCTCATCTGAAAGCTGCACTGTCTATATAAAGGGTGAATTATATGCAATCAGGATATGAAGTCTTCTTAACCAAAGCTGACTTGTCCCTGGGAGTTTGTCATGAAACTACCTGTTTCTCAAAGATCCAGACTATATTTCTGTGTGACTTGTCACTGAAGTGGATTTGTGTGTGAGTTGGCAATTGACTAATAGGAAACGTCACAGTGAATGAAGGACTGTTTGAACTTGGGTAAAATGAGATGAACATAGGGTTATGGAGACAAGCTCTGAAGCAGTAGGAAGACTACTGGAAGGAAACAGGAGAGGCCCTGGGAAGGGAACTGGGGAAAAGGTAGTTCTCAGGGATAGGAGGGGTGGAAGAGGGGGTACCTGGACTAACCTAGAAGGCCTTCATGACTTAGCAGAAGGCTGGTTTGCCCCCAGGGGGCTCAAGGAGACAGGCACTGGGAGGGCAGGAGTGGGTGGGGGTGGCTGGCACAGGGGTCGACACCCCTGTTCATTTGCTCTTGGACTCGGAGACATCCCTGGTCTCCACATGTTCTCTTGGTCTGTTCACTCATTTAGTCAGTGAATCCAGAGGGTCTGGGCCAAGAACTGGGAAAGATATTAATAAAAAAATCAAGTGTGAGATTTATCTCTCACACACACACACACACACACACACACATTATCACACACACACACACATTATCACACACACACACACACACACACTGTATTACATGATTTGTTACGCTTATTTCCTCCCCAGTGTGAGCCTCTGTCCGTGTGACTGAGAAGGAGCACAGACCTACTGAAGTTTTAGGTTTTGATGGTAGGGTTAGTGACTATTCATGCTTGAGACTGGGCAAAAGGAAGAGGGTCCAACTCTTAGACTGATTTGAAGCACTATTTGAGTGATGGAAGAGAGCCAACTAAGGACTGGAAATAGGAGGAGGGTGAGGGTTCTAGGCCTGGGTGGCAGCTTCTCTGGGAGTGTCGGGCAACGGGGTGAGTGTGCAGGGGGTAGGGAATGGGAAAAGGGAAATGGGAAAATTGGAAAGAAAACTACAAAGTCAGCTGGTTTCTAGAACTCTTTAGCTTTGTGTGCTCATTTGTGTCTTGGAACAGAGGCTCCCTTATTGAGTTCTGACAACTGAGTTTTATAGATTGCTTTTAAGGGAGTCAACCTGTAATGTGTGTGTTCAACTCTCAGTGACTATTAGATGCCCAGTGAGAGTGTATGGTGCTGCCTTTGAGCAGCTCTGATGGAACTATTTACATATGATACAAGAGTATCTTTTAGGCAGTCTGGTGAAGTGACTGAGGGCTGGAACTCAGGGATCTTAAATAAATCTACATTTAGAACCTGATATTACTATTTGTTATCTGTGTGACCTTGGGTAATTTATCTAATCTCTCTGAGCCTCAGTTTTCTGTGAGGCATCTGTAAAATGAATATACATTAAGTCCCCTGTATATGAATGAATTCCATTCTGAGTGCATTTGTTAGCCCGATTTGTTCAATGTCCAACAAAGTTAGCCTAGGTACTCAACTAACATAATTGGCTGTATAGTATATATATAGGTTTATAGTACTTTTCACACAAATAATACATAAAAGACAAACACAAAAAGTAAACATTTTAAACCTTACAGTATAGTACCTTGAAAGTACAGTAGTACAGTATAATAGCTAGACTCCAGGGGCTGGCCTACAATTCCATCCGGTCTTTACAAGGACTTCAGTGAAGTCATCCTCTTGTAGATCTAGCTTGAAATAAATATACTGTACTACTGTACTCTACACAGTACTGTAAAGTACACAAAAGTACAACCACTTGTAGAGGATGCACACGCGTGACAATGAACACCAGACGTGTGAACAAACTTCCATGACTGGACATGTGAACGCACATTCCCATCTTCGAAAGTTTGCAACTTGAAGGTTTTTACATAGGGGACTTCCTGTAATGATAGTTCTTAGCTGGTTAGCGTTGTGGTGAGGATTGAATGAAATGATGCATGTAAAGCTCTCAGCCCAGTGCCTGGCCCACAGTAAATGTTCAGTGCTTTCCATTATTATCATCAACTTAGAGCAGCACTTTGAAGAGACTGGCTGGCATCTCTTAATCAGGTTGGGGTTAACAGTAACCCCAAAAGTCAAATCAGATCCTTCTTTTAGGAGTGTAGACTTTGCATTTTCTTCCTCTTTCTGTCAAGACCTCAGGAGAGTTGCTGAAGTGGTCCTTCTTGACCCAGCTTCACAGCCTCAGCTTTATCCTCCTGAAGGAGGCTTACCTTCACAGCCAGGGGAGTCTAGAACTGCTTTTTGCCTGCCCCTCTCCTACAGGCCAGCCCAGGTGGGCCCTTGAGGTCCTCTTTAACCCAGCCCTGGAGGCCCTGTCTGAGCTGGCTGCCCCTAGTGCTCTGGACACTGGCCACCCTGGCACTGCTCACCTTTCTTCTGTGAATTCTCTGTGTCCTTCAAAACCCAGCTTAGAACATGGGCTTTAGGCCGGCTCTGGACGTCCACAGTCTGGCTCTTCCTCTTACTACCTGTGGACCCCTGCAGTTAACCTCTATAAAACCTTAGTGTCTTCATCTGTAAATTGGGAGTAATATTACCCATCCCAATGATCTGTTGCAGGAGTTAATTTGTATAAAGCACTTAGCTTAGTTTCTGGTACACACATGCTCTCAGTAAGTGCTAACTGCTGCTGTTGTTGGAGATCTCTCCCTCCTAGGAACGTCTCTGCCTGCATGCAGCAGGAGAAGGAGCCCTGACCTTGTAGTAAGCAAATCCGAGTGTTAGTCCTAGGCTTCAGTTTCCTTTTCTAGCAAGGGGGATTGGGATTGGGTGTTTTCGTTGACATTCTGACTCGACACTTGAAATGCATCTTATCTTTCCAACTAGATTCCCTAAAGTCTTATGAAACTGAATATAGTAGTTGATACATTTTATTTCCTCAAATTGACCTATGTATGTAGTTTATGCTTTAAAGCATATACTTTGAGTAACTTAAAAAAAAAAACCCATCAGCTGGATTCTGGGAAACGTTCCGACTTGGTTCTTTTAACTTGGAGACTGGGAGCTTGTTCTCAGCTTCACAACAACTTGCGAAGAGGCTCTAGCTCTTAGTAAGCTAGAAGGTCTCCCAGATCAGTAAGAGATAGAGGTGGTGGTTTCACTTAGTGCCTCTGAAAAAATTTTGGTCAGTAGATGTTTGGAGTACTCATGTGCTGCAAAGGCTTAGACCAGCTCTGTGAATAAATTTTGTCCACAGTTTCCCTCTGTCAGTGGAAAAAACTGGGAAGTGTTTTCTGATGGATCCTCTCTCCTGTAGATCCTGGAGTGAGCCGCTTGTGCTCAGAGACAAACCTGTGTGTTAGGGGAAGAGCCCTCCAATGAAAGAGTGATGTCCAGAGCCGGGTCAGGCTGTTGTGGTTCACATTCAGGCTCTGCTACATCCCAGTTCAGTCACCGTGGGTAAGGCACGTAGCCTCCTAGGACCCCGTCCCTCGTCTGTAGAATGGAGGTGGTAATAGTACTATTTCCATAGGGTCGTGGCGAGGTCTAAATGTCAAGTGCTGAGAATAGCACCTCATATCTAGCACTTCATTCAGTGTGAGCAATGATTGTTATATTTATTATTCTCTTGTAAGTCAAGCAGAGTTTGATTCTGAGTGGCTAGTCTGGTTTGTTGTGCTGAGAAATGTGAGGTGCTACCCACTTCCTGTATGTCTTGGACAGATATCTAGTATCAGCGGGGCAGTAATAAGTGTCCCCTGTCAGTGCATGGACTTCCCAGGTGGCGATAGTGGTAAAGAACCCGCCTGCCAGTGCAGGAGGCTTAAGAGACGTGGGTTCGATCCTTGGGTCAGGAAGATCCCCAGAAGGAGGACATGGCAACCCACTCCAGGATTCTTGCCTGGAGAATCCTGTGGACAAAGTAGTCCATAGGGCTGCAAAGAGTCAGACATGATGGAAGCGACTTAGCACATGCGCTCATATCAGTGCACGGGTCATAGCTCCTGTACCTTGCTTTTGTAAAGAAATTTGTAAGCTAGATGGGGAATCTGGCTAAACAAAGGAGCATCTAGGTTGAAAGGACCCTCTCTGATGAGCCATGCGTGTTCTGTAGCAGAGCCCTGGGTGAAAGAGTAAGGTGGGAAGTGGGCTGAGGGAGAATGTAAATTCAGGGGCAGAGAGAGCTTGTGAGTGGTGAATAGCCCCAGGCAGGTGGTCGCAGTTGAGACAGTGAGTTGTAGGAGAGGCTCCTGGCACTTTGTCTTCCAGGAGACAGGTTGCCTCCCCCACCCCAGGTGACATTTGTCCCCTCACTGGACTCTGAGACCAGTCTCAGAGGAGCTGTGGGTTGGGTCCAGGAGGTTCTAACCTGTTCCTCACAAGAATGAGTAGTTCCAGTAGCTTGGTGCATCTTATCTACAAGTGCAATTATAAAGAGATTGCCTTTTTCAACGGCAAGAAATGGGAACTTTTGCTGCCAAATTTGGCAGCATGTTTTAAGTCCCTCAAATCTCCTTTGAGTGCTACCAAAGCTCTCAGCTTTGTTGTTATCTCTTGTTGAAACAGTCTGGGAAGGTCACATCAACAGTGCCAATTTATGGGCCTGCTGAACCCAGGCTGGCCTGGGGCAGAATGGGGAGTTCCAGGGAGTAGGTGCTTCACAAATTTTCCCTTTGAGTGAGGCTGTTTATAATTTAAGGTTCCTTTTGCTTCAGAAGACCAAACTGCAGATTAGGGTCAAACGTCTTATTTCTTCCGCAGTCTTACTTCTGTAGGCTCCCAGAGGCAGGAACTCAAACTCTGCAGTAGCTCCCTATGTACACTCAGGGGAAGCTCAGCCTCGATAGTATTTTCAGCTGCCTACACTATGCCCGACTCTCCTTACTGGAGGTAGGTTTTCTTGGTGCAGATTTTGTGCCAGACTTCCCTACCTCTTTTAGTTTATTAGCAATTTTTGACCTCCCGTGTGTTCTAAAGTAATGATTAAAAGAAGTGAAAACCAGAGGGTGTAGAAACCACACGTGAGGTTTCGTACTCATTTGTAGAGATCTGAGAATAAGAACGGCAGATCCACTGTGCCTAGATTTTGTCTCTTGGCAAATGGATGCAAATAGGGAAAGGAAGTGAAAGAACCTGACTGACCCTGGCAACTCCCAAGAAGTGTGGTGTTTGAATGCAAAAGGAAAATACCTGGGATAGCTGAGTTGAACTTGGCACTGGCGGTGGCCTTGGTTTGCAGTCTGTGACTTGACTCACTCAGAGAACTGAGACTTTGGGATCCAGAAAGAGAGCCCTGAAGTTTGTTTTCTTTGTTCCTCTCTCACCTCCAGATTTATTCACCACTTTGGCTTCGGACATAAATGGAAATGCCAGATAAATTGCTGTCTTTGAGATGGCTTGAGCAGCACTGTCCTCTCTGGATCCTGGGCTCTTTGGGTGGGCGTCATCGCTGCCACCCAGGGTAGGGTCACTGCTCAGGTGTGCTGGGAGAGCCGGCTGTGAGGATGCTAGTGGTAAGAAGGACTGTGGGTTTTCTTAACGCTGAGTAAGTGCCCAAAGGGAAGTGGCAGGGGCCAAGCTAAAAAGAAAACAGTGAGGAACAGCTAGAAAATTGTGTTGTATTTAGACCTCATTAAATACAAATAGACAAGTTTCTTCTCGAAACCCACATCTGTTTGGTAAACCCAGGTGGGTTTTATATGCAGTGCTACCCAGACTTCTTTTCACTTGAAAATACCCAAGGTCAGATGTCTACATAGCTCTGCTAGAAAAAGTTGAGCCCTGGGAAGCTGTAGAAACTAAAGGATAAGACTGTGGAGTTGTGTGCATTCTACCACGATAAGAAAAGCGAGTCGGGGGAGAAGGCAAGCTGTGGAGATTGCGATACCTGTGACATTGTCCTGGCCAGCAGTAGCAGTTAATGTCAGTGAGGGAACTGGGATGGCTTTATCTGTTTGTGTTCCCTTAGGGTTTATTTCTCCTCAGCCTTTTCTCTTTTTAATTTGCAGTCTTTCCCTGAGATCCCATGGAGGGCAGAGAGGGTGTCCAAATCTGCCTCTCTTGTTTAGAAATGTTATTTATTTATTTATTCATTCAATATGTCTTTATTGAGTGTCCATCCTGTTTTTTGTTTCTTGGGCTTCCCTGATAGCTCAGTTGGTAAAGAATCTGCCTGCAATGCAGGAGAGCCCAGTTCGATTTGTGGGTGGGAAAGATCCGCTGGAGAAGGGATAGGCTACCTACTCCAGTATTCTTGGGCTTCCCTTGTGGCTCAGCTGGTAAAGTATTCGCCTGCAATGTCAGAGACCTGGGTTGGGAAGATCCCCTGGAGAAGGGAATGGTTAGCCACTCTGGTATTCTGGCCTGGAGTATTCCATGGACTATTCCATGGGGTCGCAAAGAGTCAGATGCCACTGAGTGACTTTCACTTTCACTTTCATCCTGTTCTAGGCACCATTCTCTATGCTGCAGAAAGTGAAAAGTGAAATTGAAGTCGCTCAGTCATGTCTGACTCTTTGCGACGCCTATCAGGCTTCTCTGTTCATGGGATTCTCCAGGCAAGAATAGTGGAGTGGGTTGCCATTTCCTTCTTCAGGGGATCTTCCCAACTTAGGGTCTCCCGAATTGTAGGCAAACACTTTAACCTCTGAGCCACCAGGGAAGTCCAAGAAGGTACCTTCCCCAAATCTACACTTTCACAGCTTTTTCTTGTCCTTGAAACTTCAATGTCATCTTCTCGGAGAGGCCTTCTTGAACTTCTTTTTTCAAAATAGTTCTTAAGTTCCTGTGCCTCTGTGTTTTACATCACCATTATTTCCTTCATCACTCATATCACTATCTTTATCTTATTTGTGATTTGTTTGCTTATTTACTGCCTGCCCCCTGCCCCCCCCCACCCCCCGCACTACTTAAAGCTCTACCACACCTGTCTCTTATACACATCTTCAAGCCATCTCAAAGACAGCAAT